>JAAGKR010012152.1:0-17218 GCA_011419295.1 Clarias macrocephalus
GTGTGTACCAAACACTTCGGTGGTATCAACTCACTTCCCATTTACTGGCACACTGAACCCTTTGGCAAGCATTATGTGAGAAGAAAGGTACGTCTACACAAGTGTGTGAGATACGGGGGGGGGGGGGGGGGGGTGAGAGAGAGACACACACACACACACTAAAAGGGAGAGTGTGTGTGTATGCGCGCGTGTGTGCGTGTGTGTGTGCGTGTGTGTGTGCACCAACAGGATGGGGATTAGCTGGGTGGGAGTGATTAATGGCTCTGTTCCAGCTACACTGTGTACCTCTGCATGTCCTGATGAAGGCGTGTGTGTAGATGATGGTTGTTCTCACCCCATGCTCACATGCTTGCCCTCTCTCTCTCTCGCTCTCTAACACACACACACACACGCCTCAGGGCAGCATAGTGTTTCCAAAAACACCAGCAGACCAGAGCTTAACACACAAACACGATGCAGCATACACTGTAAACATGCCCTCTCATGGTCTCAGAGCAGCGCTTTAAAAAACAGTGACACTAATACAAGAAAAAAAAAGAAACATTATCGTTTCTTTCAGTATCAAAAATGGTCAGCGTGCAGTTTCTCATAGCATCGTTTACCCTGAGCAGCAAGTTTAAAAGCAACCATAAACATATAAAGCAAGTAGAAAAACCACAGCCATACAACACGGAAGGATTGGGTGTGGTGCCTGGATTTTAATATCAGTGTGTATAGTGCAGTGTATGACTGGAGTGATTTGCACAGAGGCTAGCTGTTATACCGGCTACGATTACACAAACACCCACACAACCCCATGCTCCTAGTCTTTCTGTGTGCTTATGGACCTGCTGCTTTGATGCAGCGCATGTGTAACGACGAAACCTGAGGCACAGAAGCACATGAGCAAACACACGTGTGCTGAGTGATGCCGCGGTCCATTGTGCAGCATGAACCCTACACAGGGCGTACACACAGATGTCCACGGTGGCCGATCGCAGCTTCGTTTTAGACTGAAGTGATGAAAAACCATTTGTTTAAATGGCTCTTTAAAATTTATGAAGCAAACCGTGGATGGAATCTTTGCTCGGATTTTATGCGGAACGAAAAACCATCAGCATAGTTTAAACATAGTGCAAAAAAACATGTCTAGTAATATTAAATTGTAGATTAAAGGAATAAAATGGCTGCAAATAAGGAGTTTCGAATCGCTACTTAAGGTTTAAAAAAAAACTTTTAAAAAAGGCCTTAGTTTGGTTGTTTGTGCTAATTTAGCTATCTCTTCAAAATTTACAAACTCCGAGCTTGCGAATATATGTTGCTCGTTCTATTTGCTCGCTGATGAATAAAACTGGCTTCAACGTTACAAAATGGTACTCAACTGGCTGTTAAGTTTGGCTCCTATGATAAATTTTCAAATGCTTTGTTTCAGCTTTAAAATGCGTATGAGCTACCGCTACACCATGCACCTGTGTGAAAGTTTATAAATTTAGCCAATCAGAACGCAGGAAACAGGACTTCATAAAAAAGGCTAAGCAAATTGCCCTCACACATTTTTTTCTTCTTTTCTGGAATGATGTCATACCAGGCAGGACATTTAAACGGCATAATTAGCCACACTGCCAAAAAAAAGTGGGGATGTTTCACACACTGAACTAGACAAGAGTTTAGATTTATTTTCTACATTCTAGCACAATACTGGATTTATTTATTTTTTAAGTGATATGGGAAAACAGATTTAGTGATGCATCACAATTCTTTTTGGGGGGGAAATTCATGCATCACACCATTGACATGAAAAAATTAATTACGTGTACGTGTTTGCATTTGAGATGGTCAAATGTAAAAGTTCTTTTAGGATCCTATAGGTGGTGCTCAAAACTATACCCACACCGCAAGCAGGAAGAAGAACATCCTGTGTGATAGGAGTGGATTATTTGGTAAGGTTGTTTAGAATTGTAACAAAAAAAAAAAATAATAATAATAATAATATTGAATCTGAATATTTATAAAATTGCGATACTAACAGAATTGCAATACAAATCGAATCGGCACCTACGTATCATGATAACATTGTATCGGGTGACCCTGGTAATTCCTATCCCTAATATATGGAGACTTAAGTCAATGTACAAAACTATTTTTTTTAATTATAATTTTTTTTTTCCTTTATTCAAAATGTTTTTTTACATCAACACTAAACCTAAAGGTAACCTTCTTAAACAAAAGGAAAACTTTTGGATCTTTCAGAATTTTTTTAATAAAACAAAAGCATTTTTTTTTTCATATGGGGACCAGCAAAAAGTCCTCACAAGGTCAAAACTATCAGATAATCATATCCTTATAGGGATAAGAAAGCAAGACAAACAACCAAAACACACAGTACATACTGTATTTTTGTTTAAAGATAACATGATAACTCTGACTCACTAAGCTTTCAGGTCAAGCGCAAAGCCTCTTCACATCACACACACACACACACACACACACACACACACACACACACACACACACACACACACACACACACACACACACACACACACACAAATGATATTCAAGCACAGAGCCTCTCAGAAAACTGCCTGTACTTAGTAGGAATACCAAAACACACACCCCAAAAGGCACGAAGACATCTTAAACACATTTGTCTGGACCATTTATGTGTAAAAAATCAGAGTAACGCCGTCCTTATTTCTGTAAACAAGCTGAAGTAGAGTTTCATTGGCTCTTGGATGTGAGTGGGAGGAACGACGACGCTGTGGGTTGAAATTCAGTCGAGAACATTTAGAGGAAAAAAAAAAGATTGCAAAGATAGGTTTATTTTTTTAAATTAGTTAACACAACACTCTGGACATAAAAAAACAATAATAATAATAATAATAAAAAAAACCTGTTAAAAGTGCAAATGGAGAATGAAGAGAATAAAGGGAGCCATGCTGCAGATTAAAGCTCAAAGCCTGAGGCTGAGTGTAATGAGAAACAGACAAGGTGTTTATGTTACAGGCGGCCAATAGAGCACACGCCCAAATATAATAACAAGCGGCGCTGCAGAGAGCTCGTCCTCCTGCTCTGTGTTAATGGAGTCATCAAAGAGCCTCAAACCAAAGTCTAATGAAGTCGCCTAATGCTAAAGAAGGCAGAGAGGAAGAAACAGAAAGAGACTGGCTAGGCTCTGCTAATCTGCGTTACTTAAATTTTTTTTTTTTTTTTAAACCTACTGGGGAAAAATGATAAATGATAAAAAAAAAAATAAAAAAAAAGCACAGATTTCTGGTTTATTGTAAAAAAGCAGAAACAGCTGAGCCTGCATGTACATGCATCGAATGTGAGAGACCAGTTCACACTTGGTCTTTTCCCTCAGCAGGAATCTTGTGTTATTTCTCAGCAACGGCGGTCATTTCCACTAAGCTAAGAGCAAACCCAGGGCAGTGTCAGCTGTCGAACCAACGTGATGAGGAGAAAGCTGTAAAAAAGTGGAGTGTCACATGCAGTCCTTTCTGTCAACACGTTTCCTGTTAATGCACCCGAGCCTCACGCTGTTAGAGAGGTGTAGAGAGGACTCGGAGTGGGAGATTTCTGCTTAGACGCTTTTCCTGGTTTCCTGATATGATGTGTGAACTGAGAGGGGAAACACTGACCTGTGACCGGGGCCTCGATGTCCAGCAGGTTCTTCTCGGCACGCAGGATGGCCGCTCCCTCGCCGATGAGGCGCAGGGCCACACTCTCATCCACGCGTCCCTCTTTGGTCAGATGAGCCTTAAGGACATCGACTTTGGGCTTCCCTTCGTTGTCAAACACCTCTTTGACGGTCAGCCTGTGGCTGGGGGGGAACGGGACAGCTGGAGAAATAAATCGAGAGAAAAGAAAAGATATTAAATCTCATTCACCACGTCATTTCATTGCAACCAGGAAGGAGACGCACCTTATTCAACTCATTTAAACGACTGATCTCAAACTATTAAGTGGCTCCCGATTGAAAACCTCAGCACATCAACACTTTTTATAGTGAACACCAGATTAAAAAAAAAAAAAGAAAGCATTCACCATAGTGTGCATAGATAGAAGGATTGAGTACAGACAATTCTACATCTATACTATCCAAGAGAGCAACATTTGCCCATGCTGTCCATATACTTATAGATACTCATGGGCATCATAGTACAGCTAACTCCTGCAGAAACTGACTCCATAGTGAAACTATAACCAATCAAAAGATCAGCTGAGATTGAAACTGATCGGCAATGCAAGCCATTTTTATTTTATTTTATTATTTTACATCTTTAACCAGATTACAATTATTTAAGTGTTGTTGGGTATAATTGACAAAGCTGGGCTCAGAAAAAATTATCTATGATTGGTGAGATCCTCGCTGACAATGAATTCTCGAGCATGACTTGAACTTACAGTAGCATGCGTTTAGAGAGGTTAAGCATCGCATAGCATCCTCTGTGGTAGGAGTGAATTATTTTTCAAGTTTGTTGAAATCTGAGGTAAAAAACAAAACAAAACAAAAAAAAACAGAATATCTGGATATCAATAAAATCGTGATGCTTACAGAATCGCAAGACAATCTGAATCGGGCTGACCTTCTTTAAGCTATAAATATCACGCTGACATTGAGTAAAGAAAATTGATTATTTAAAGAGGAAAAAGCAATATCTAAATGCTGAAAACAAAAGGAACAAAATGACAGCTGCAGAGAACCTTTTTTCCAAACAGACAGACAGTTACTGATCCCGAAGGAAATTCCAGAAATTATGAAAGACTATTAAAAACTTTGAAATGAAGGGGGGGGAAACAAGCAATTGAAACCAAAAGAAAAGTAGAAAGGAAAGACACAGACAGAGCCACTGGATGGCCTCAACCAGTCTGCATGTTTTTCTGGAAATTCTTGTCGGTAAATTTAAAATGTTAAAAAAATAAATAAATCATTAAAAGTTGACTACAGACAGATATTCTCTGGTGTCTGTTTTACTAATGCGCAGAAAGTTCTGTATAAAGGTTTTACTCACTTGTGCCTTTCCCATGCCTCTAAGTACTGTTATAATTCCAGTGGTTTATAGCATAAAACTTGAATCCTTTTGATTTTCATACAGATGCATAAGCGATTGCTTGACTTGCAGTGAAAGTAGAGGCATCCAATATGGCCATGCTGTTTGCCCTCCAGCACTAATGCAATATGCTGTGGCTCCTGTGTCCTGTCTGCTCTATAAGATGACTATAGTTATACTGCACTATGATGCAACATGAGCAGCAGTTTAAAATAAATAAATAAATAAATAAATAAATGCCTCCACATGTCTCAAATAGTGTAGCACTAGCTGGTCATCTGTAAAAAATAAAAATAAAAAAATAAAAAATATATATAAAAAAATAAATGTCTAATTAAAATTTTAATATCCAGTAAATTATATTTATATTGTGTAACACAAGAGCCGACACCTGACCATAGCGGTTATACGCTACGCTTAATTACAAAGCACTAAACACGATATTGTGTACTGCTATTAAGAAATCTAAATGAATTGTCACTCATTAAAAAGGCAGGAAGGTATTTTATGACT
This sequence comes from Clarias macrocephalus, assembly GCA_011419295.1. Lineage (NCBI taxonomy): Eukaryota > Metazoa > Chordata > Actinopteri > Siluriformes > Clariidae > Clarias > Clarias macrocephalus. The sequence continues at coordinate 5,547 of JAAGKR010012152.1, forward strand.
TGTTATTAAAAAAATTAAAAGAGTGAAAGGTATTCAGAGGCACTGCACATACAGACATCATTTACTTACTAAAGAGGTAAAGTCTTTTTACCGCAGTGGAGACTAATTAAAGCTTGAAATTGGAGGAATTAGCAAAACCTAACCGTAATTGTCTCTCTGCTCACGACTTGTTCGGTTTATCTAATGACAGCATGGTTATTGGAATTGCAACCATTTAAAACTGCGATGAAATGCCAAAGGGGGAGGTGGAGACATATTAACACGTTATTGCAAATCACTTGCAGTTGAATATTTACCGCAACATCTAAATTTGGACGTAATTATTTACCGCGGCTTTGTGATCGCTATCTGTGGATGGTTGTTTGCTGTATGGAATATGGGATCCATCTCGTTCCTGCCTAATGAAATGCATCCAATTTCGACCATACAGCTTTAATAATGCGTGAGCCTTAATTAAAATCATGCATGTTGGACGCTATTATTCGTTAGTATTCCTTCCAAGCATTCTTAGTTATTAACATGCATTGTGAGTGCACTGGTGTTTAATAAGACCACGTAATGCTTCATGTACAGGGACATGTGTTACTATTACTACGGTCATTCTACCTTGTGATTAATGATCTGCTGATTAGAATAAAGTGAGTTAGAAAAAAAAGCTGAAACATGTATAATTCTGAAGCACCATGCACAAAAAACGCACTCTACTGCACCTCTGAAAAAAAATGAAATTTGATGGGAACACCTGTCTAAGAATAGACAGTGAGAAGAGATCCTGATACAGCAGACCTGAGATATAAACACTTTAAAACGTATATGCATCAAGGAAGTCACATGAACCAGAGCAACATACACCAACCAGCCATAACCGCTGACAAATAACATGAATGATATTGTTACAAGTATGTGGGAATATATTAAGCATGGGATATATTAGGCAGCAAGTCGATGTGTTGGAAACAGAAAAAAAAAAGGGAAGCGTGAATCTGAGCATGACAGCTAGACGACTGGTTCAGTGTATCTTCAAAAAGGCAGGCCATGAGAGGCGTTTCCGGTATGCAGTGGTGCTAGGAAGGACAACTGGTGAACATGGGCCATGGGTGCCCAACCCTCACCCATGCATGAAAGGAGCAAATGCTGACCTTTGCCCAAGTGCATGATGGAACATTGTAAAGCGGTCTGAAGAATCACATTTTCTTTTACATCATGTGAAGGATGGGAGTGTATGCATCATCATGGTGCACAATGCATTATGAGAATAAGTTAGGCTGGTAGAAGCAGGATGATATTTTGGGAAATGGTCTGCTTGAAAACCTTCGGTCCAGCCATTTATGTGGATGTTACTTTGACATGCATCACCTACCTACCTATCTTACATGTTTGTCCAGCATAATTGACATAACAGGGAGTTTAAGCTGTTGTTTAAGCTGTTGGATTCAGCTCTACTGAATGCTCCGGGAGCATCTAGAAACCTCCAGATGCTCACGTTTGTGGTTAGATGAAAAAACATTTGGAATGCATTCCAAAAAACATGTTAGTTCAGTTCAGATGGCGTCAAATTGTTGACGCCAACATGGTGCTATCTTCAGCATTCCATTAACCACTGTCCTCATTTCATACTGGGTGTCAAAATACACTGCTGTTCTCCTCCAGTCAGCTTTATAACACGCTTTCATCTGTAGATTCTGCCAGTAAAATTCCAATACGTTTGAATTTGGCCTTTGGGTCGCCTCATATTTTATCCCCCTAGTGAAACAGGAAAGCCCTGATAAAGCTCAGCAGTCCCTGAATAATAAAATAATAATGATAATAATAATAATAATTAAAAGATAGAAAAAAAACTAATGAGAATTTACTTTAATTCAAAGTCAAGAATCTGTCATTTCCCAAGTAAATGATTATGTGAATTAACCACAAAGACATTTCCTTCATAACTAAATTGTTTTGTTTTTTCATTTTTCCCTCCATTTTTAAAAACTGCAGTACCAAGGATGCCAATAATTCTGGAAAAGACTGTATAAACATTGTGTTTTCATGAAACCAAACTTTACCAAGTGTTCCACACACATGTTCCAAACCAATGCTGGCTTAAATAAGTGACCTTTCCTGCCCTGTTCTCACGCTATTAGCACTTCTTAACACTTCCAGGAAAAAAAAAAAAAAAAGGATGTGGAAAATGTGAACAGTCTTTCCTATAAGGTAAGTTCAGAATAAAGGAAAATAATTTCAGTGTGAGAACACTCTTCATAATCACAGGGCATTGTTATTGTGAAAAACTTTACGGCTTGCATGGAAAGCAGACGAGGAACAGAACATTAAGTTAAGATTTAAGGTTTTCATACAGACAAGCTAAAAACTTCAACACTACAGTACATGCTTACAGATGCTACACACGTGTAACTGTACCATGAAGCTAGTTTATATCACACCTTCTTTTTTTCCCCCCTTCATAAAGGTCATGCAGGTCTTGTGTGGTTTGAAAAGCGTCTGCCTCATTAGCACTTCTGAGCAACCTTGAGATTTACTGTACACTCTTTTAACATGAATATTTGTGCTGAACAATTCACATGGAAATTCAGGTAGCTTCATGCGCTGAAATGGTGTAAAGTTGCTAAAATCTTGGCAAAATCTTCAAACTGAAGACATAAAAAGGTCTGTTCATCTTTTTGCTATTTACAATAACTCTGTTGGTAATATACTTACTCTTACTTTATTTACTGCCAGAGTAAAAAACAAACAAACCAAAAAAAAACCCTACAAATATTTCATTGGAGCACCGCTAGCTTTGATTACGTTGCGCAATCGCTGTGACATTGTTACAACAAAATTATGCAATGTCATGACATACTTTCGTCCAAAGTTGCATTAATTTTTGACTGAGGTGGTCTGAGTCAAACCACTCAGAAAAGTCATCTCCAGCACATTTCAAAGTCTTTCAGTGACTTTAAGGTCAGGGCCCTGTGGTGTCCAGATCATGTGTGAAAATGATTCGTCATGCTCCCAGTCCGCTCTTTCACAATTTGACTCCTGATAAATATCTGTGCCATCAGAAAGAAAAAAAAAAAAACTCCATTCATGTGATAACTGGGTAATCCAGTATATTCAGGTCATCATCTGACTTCATTTTATTGCCACATAACATTGCCGAGCCTAGACCTGACCACCTGAAGCAACCCCAGATTATAACACTGCCTTCAGAGTACTTTGCATGATGGGTGCATTGCTTCATGAGTTTCCCTTTTTACCCTGGTGCACCCATCGCTCTGGAATAGATAGCAATGAACTGGATTCAATGGCCCACATGACCAATTTTTCTTGCGCCAAAGTCCAGTCTTTATGCTCCCTAGCAAACTGAAGCCTTTTATCTGATCAGTCTCAGTAACAAGTGGTTTTATTATGGACACACAGCTGTTTAGTCTCAGTCCTTTTCCCCATACTGTCCATGTAGAAATGGTCTCACTATTAAACACATCTCCGAGTTCTCCTGTGATTTATTTTAACTATGTAATCTCATACGGTTATTCAGTTGTTTGGTAAGATGTTTTCGTTGCTTGATGCAGGCCCAATAATTTGCCCCTTCTGAAACACAGCAACCTATTTATCATTACCACAGGATATGTCTTCTACCGTGGCTGTTTAAGAAATGAAAAGCTACTCACTGCATCAGTTGGGATTAAAAGAATTACTACTAGCTGAAGCTTTAATCTCTGCAGTAATCATGCAATCAAAACTCTTAAGTATTTGTTTTTGACCAGACAGTGTATTAATATTAGAACAGAAAGTGTTCTTAAGAAAACAAACAAACAAACAAAAAAAAAAAAAACAAGAAGAAAGAAAAAAAAAAGGAATGCTAAATTGTTATTAAATTTTTCCAGCAGGTTGGATGTTTATCTACTTGATGACAATAGCATTTTATCAGATGCCACTGATGCCACTTCAGAGGGACTAATAAGGACGCATTTTTTTCGTGATGTGCATATTGTGGAGCGTGCAGTGTAAAATGCACAAGGAAGCAGTTTAGATCAATGTCCTGTGCACTTGTTTTGCTCTTATGTAAATTAAAACAGTTTCTATAGATGAGCAAATATTAACCAGACCTAAACCCAAACTCAGCTGCTGTTTGTCACTAGTCACAGATGGGGTTTTCCCAAGAAGCTCTAATGAATAGGAAACCGCTTAGCTACCTTACAGCCGAAAAATAGTAAAAATAGAATAATACAACTAAAATAAATAAACAAATAAATAAATAAATTACTCAATGTTAAGGGTATCCCTCATGCCAGTTAACCCCCCCTCCAAAAAAACAAAAAACTAATAGCACAGAATGAACAAAAAGTTTTTCAAATTAGCAAGACTGATTTCCTCTAAACAGATATTACATGCTTGGACTCGACAGCGTCTCTTGCTTTGGTTAAAAGCGTTAGTCAAATGACTTGATGTAAATGTGCAGCGAACTGTTTGTCACATTACACATCACTGAACTCCTCTGCTTCTCTGACCCTCTAACGTGCAGTCTCGGTCTCGTTTTAGTTCTTCATTCCCTGCTAAAGAAGCCAGTTCAAAGCGCATGCTCGCCTGTAAATAAAAATTTTTTAAAAAGTTTGTAAAGCGTTTGCTGACCACTCCCAGCTGCAGTGACCAAACAGCCTTCGAGACATCCCTATAAACACTAAACGCTCTGTAACGTCAGAGCGTTTATCCAAGCTACTTAACCAAAAGGAAATAAAGCCGGGAAACGCGTTTTGTGAGAACGCGGCGGGCAATAATACACTCTGCAATTTGTCTTCGGTGATGGGACACAAAGTGTTTTGACATTTGAAGAAGCTTTTCCAGTGGCATATATAGAAAAGTCAATGAGGCAGCTCGAGCAGAGCTGGAGCAGCAGGAGCGCAGATGAAAAATCTGCATAATGAGAGACATTTAAAGGGAAAGCGCAGTCCCGCCTCCGTCCCATATCAGCCAATTACCATGCATAATGCAAGCTTGTGTTGTTCCGAGCTCAGCAGGACAATCAGAGTCTCATGCATTATTCCATGCACCCCCGGGACCACAACTTATTTCTCCAGCCCACCAGGAATTGGATATGATGCTCTGGTTATGCCAAACAATATCAGTCATGGCTCAGGTCAGCAGTTTCAATGGAGATGTGGAATAAATCATTTTTCCATCAGGCACAGGAAGCATGCTGAGTTTCAATGGTGATCATGTTGCTGGAACACATTTTCAGAGCGCATTTATAAACATGAACTCATTATCTCATCTAATTCGCACACATGCATTTGGACCTCGAGTAATTTGCTTTTCTTCAACTAACAACTATGTTTCCTGATCACATGCCAAAGGGCTAACTTTTGGCAGCGCTACTTTGACAGTAACATTTGGATCGGTATCAAAGTGTTCTTTAACCCAGACCTCAACTTCTTCCTTGAAATTGGAAAGAAGAAGGGACAGGTCAGGATCAGGGTCTGAGACGCTCACTTTACAGTGCTTCTTGGAACTCAATTACTGCACAACCTTCCTTTAATGCTTCTGAAGAGGTTATGTTTCCCTCGAGACGCCTTCCTCATCTGAAAGATCCATTAACTGGCATGAGTGCGCTCCGTAAACGGGCCTGATGGCCGTGCATGTGCATGGTTTAAGAGTCACGGACCCGTTAGCGCCGTTTTCTCGACACGGCTCGTACCGGGTTCGGTGTGTGAAGTCTTGTTTTACAATATTATAAAAGAGGCTGTGCTGAAAAAGCAGCTTGAAGCCCAAAGCAGCTCAAATACAGCATGAGTGCATTGTGTTTATTTATTTAATTGAAGACCTGACTTTGACTGGGTTTCTGTAAACATTCTGCACCACCTTCTAGACCAATATTTGCTAAATATCTGATAAAAATATTTGCTGATTTTGACAAATAATCAATTATAATAGATTATCCATGACAGCCCCAAGAATAACTTACTTCCACTCTTCTGGGAATGTCCTCTACCAAATTTTGGAGTGTGGCTGTGGTGCATTAGTGTGGTCAGGCGGTGATGTTGGATAAGGAGGACTGGCCGCTGGTTATCCAAAGAGTCCGTTCAAGACCATTGTGCGTTCCGGCTTTGTGGCAGCAGTTTGGGGATGAACCGGATATTGATGTCATAATCGGGTATCCATAAACTTTCGGTCAGAACATAAACTCCCAGGATGTTTACAGAGAATCTTTACTTTAAAATATCATCTGTTGTTTTAAAAGGGAGAGACCATACCAGGGCCCTGCCTTGTGCCAACAGTGTGTGTGTGTGTGTGTGTGTGTGTGTGTGTGTGTGTGTGTGTGTGTGTGTGTGTGTGTGTGTGAGTTCACCATATGTGCATATTCAAAGTAAATATTACAATTTATATGAGCAGACTGGTATTACTTTCAACAAGCTTCATATATCAGACTGAATAATACAGCTATGAATCCCAAGTAGCCTCTCAAGTCTATTTAATTATTGGCTTTTCAAATGTATTTATTTTTTACTCGAATAACTAATGTTTATGGCATGATTTGTCTCAAGCAGCTTTATTTATTTACTGGTTAAAAAAAAAAAAAAAAAAAAAAACTAAAAATATCCAGTAAACACTGAACTGCTGTTTAATTGTTTAAATGTTATGTCTCATACAAAGAGATCATCTTTTTTCTGGCCAAGCTTCTGCTCCACACTCCAATCCAGTAGGTGGCAGTATTGGTTGCTGATGTCCATAATTTCAAAAGAAGCAGCGCTACTAATCTCGCAAAACAAGAGTATTAAAAAAAAATAAAATAAAAAAATAAAACCATGAAAACTCTTTGTAGATGGAGTTTTTATTAAGGTAAAGTTTAAAACTGTAAATAATTTAACAAGAAAAAATGTATTCTAAATCAAACTTTGACCCACTGATTTACTGGATCGACCAACAAATTTACCGAACACAAATAAATTTATGCATGAATACACAAGAATACAAATGGGGCACTTAATGAAAACTAATATATGAGGGTAAATGTCAGAAAGAGAAAAAAAAAGATTTATAAAAGGACGTTCCCACCCTTATGCTGACATTACCGTCAGACATACGGGTCAATAGATAACATCTCCACTTAAACATGAGTCATAAGGCATCACATTTACTGCATGTAACGAGGGGTTTTTCAGACAAAACATATTGGTAAAAAATATTCAAGACAGTAAATAAGACTGAAAAAAGTTTTTTTTTAAATCATCAAGGATTTTTGACCCCATTCAAAAGGATTCAGAACACTAAAGTTGTGATTTTCTTGGGTATAGAGGGCATCACTAAGAAGTTAAGAGAAAACCACATCAATCTTTTTAGGTTCACAGCAATGTACAGTAGTTTTAACATAGTGTATTCACTAAGTGACTGAACTTTTGTTGCTGCAGTTTTCATGGTGTTTGCAGAAACCTATGCATAAGGAGACTCCTCTATTTAAATCTTGAATCTGGGTTGGCGTGCGGTCAGATCGTGGTTTACCGGGGTGTATCGGATGCTGCAAAAAATTATATCTCAGCAAGAAAAAAATATCTAGAATCTAGTAAAATATGATGTACTATTTCTTATTATAAGATGACAAATGCACCAAATATTAAATCATTAAGCCCATTTCTAGACTTTATTTTTAATCTTCACATTTTCTCTTCTATTGACAGATAAATATGCTTCGTTCTAAAAACCTATCTAAAAATAAAATGAGAAAATGGAAACCCTAAAAGGATTATTTAAAAAATGCCTAAAAATACAATGAATAATCTTAAGTCTATTGTAATCCTGCTATAAAAAAATATTACACAGATCAGCCATAACTTCATAACCATTAACATGCCCGCTTTGGCAGCTCTGGCCCCTCCGGGCGTGGCTCTGCAGGAACTCAGGGTTGTGCTGCGGTGTCTGGCACCAGGACATTGGCAGCGGTTCCTTTGGCTGCTGTGGTTGCGAGGTGGGGCCTCCACAGATCAGACTTGTTTGTCTGGAGCATTCCATGGATGTTTGATCTGATTAAGATCTTGGGAATTTGGAGGACACGTCAACACCCTTGAACTTTTTACCTGCTGGGTGCCATGTGCATGGGCCTGTGATACCATTCCGTCACAGCCAACATTAACTACATCGGGCACAGCGGTTTTTCTATAGTATTGTAGATGAGCCTTGGGTTCCCGTTTCCTGGTACATCATCAATCATCAATATGCGGTTTGACTCGCAGTGAGATGCGGTGTTAGTCACCGTGAGGTGCCGCGACTGCCGCCGACGTTCCCCAAAGTTCTGCAAGGTCCGCCAAAAATTAAACATGTTTAAACATGTTTATAAGGCAGCTTAAACATATAAAAATTTTTCACGCAGAAAGATGGAAACGTAATTGCAGCACCAAAACTTGCGGTGAATCATGAAGAACTGTACTTCCTGCCACCGCACGAAACCGCGTAGGTGAGATAGGGGTATTAAAGTTGACTGATATTAATTAAGTGCATTACAGCACCATACATTCTTATTTTAAAGCCTTTTCTTGGATGCAAAAAAAAAATTTTTTTCAAATTACTTTAAGGATAAAAAAAAACTAAGGCACACATTAAAATAAATAATTACACAAAAACACAAAGTTTCCAAATCTATAACTCGGGCATAACATAAGCCTTTACTGACAATTCATGTCGTTTTCTTTTGCGGCTTTCTTCTTCTCTTGGCCTCGCTGATATTTTTCCCTTCCATTTTAAAGCCCGCAACAGAACACGCCATCAAATCAATACACAGCTAACTGTTTGCGTCTCCTTCCACTTTGTGGGTGACATAAGCGCTTCTTATTCGCTGGTGTTTACTGGCGCTTTGCACCCGGAAGTGCGCTGTGTCAAAAGCGTGCTGTCAACAAATAATTGCGCAAAAACAAAACGCAAGCTTTTAAAACGAAGCTTCGAGGAAGAAGATTTTGCCTCAATCATTTTTTGTAATCGAATTACTCGATTTACTCGAGGAATCGTTCCAGCCCTAGTGTGAACATGCTCAAAACATTTGCGCAAATGGTACAACTTTTTAATGATCTGAAGGTCTGCCATGCCACATGGCGGCAAGGAGTTTTAACTGACAGGATGATATGAAAAAAATTGATGTTGTGTTGGTAACTGTACTACGTTGTGCTCAAAAATGAGTAAATCTGTTAAAATCAGAACCATCCACCACTTTTAACACCTACCACTTTGTTATCACAGATCTCTTGGTGGTAACCGCAGGTTGACCCTCATAGCGCACCATAGAGTTATTTATAAGTAATCCGCGTTGCATTATCTGTGGCCTACCTCTACCAGGATGTGTTTCTGTGCCTTTACACAGTGCCAACATGCAGTGCCTTAGCGCTTCCTTTATCACTTTATTGGTTCTCCATACCTAGTCACGTCAGAGTGTGCTGAAACCATAGCAAAGCCTCAACTTTTAAGCCACAGCGATCATAAAAGCAGGAAATGGGCTTGAGTGTGTGTCTGTGGGAGCTGTAATAACTGAGGTGCATTACTGGAAGATTTAGCAGTCTCTGCCTCTAGGGGGTGCTCTTGTGAGTCTGTTTAGAGTTCCTCATTCTGTTTATCGTACGTTTAAACGTACACACAAATTTACTAAAAGACAGATAGTTGAGGAGCAATATTGATAGGCGCAACAACCATTTCATAATCTGAAGGAAAAAAAAAAAAAGAAGACGAGACTGCAGCATCATTTTCTACAGAATTTCAGCACGGAGTTGAGTTGTCAGTAATGATTTTTGGCAGAGGCTGATGAGCGGAGACGTAACCTTTGAGATTATTCGACGTGTGTCTCTCACCATATCTCCTCGCAAGCGTTAGTATTTTCGGCACGTCAGACACGATCGATCGCTCTAACTGATCTGGACGTGACCGTTTATCAGCATGAGAATCAGCTTTCAGGGGAACATATGGACTAATTAGTGCGATAGGAGCCGAATAAAGCAGATGTAGTGATTGTGGTTGTGATGTAAGCTTGCCTGTGGTCTGTTCTGGGTGAATATAGCTGTGCGCAGCATCTCTGTGGTGTCACTGAATGTGCTGAGGTGGTACAAACTGCTCCGAGCCCCTGGGGGCTGCTGAGAGTGAGACAGTATCGGTCTGGCACTGCTAAGCCAGAGAGCAGCACTTTTACCCTGCCACCCACTCGATCTCAGTAGAGACAGAGAGAGAGAGAGAGAGAGAGAGAGAGAGAGAGAGAGAGAGAGAGAGGAGTGAAGTGCAGCGAAATAGATGGTACCACTCTAAAATCACATACAATGCTTTCACCCAGAAAGACTCTCCTTTGTGGTTAGGATAGAGCCATACAGACACCCTGGATCAATGTCCTGGGTGAGATGAGAGATATAAAAATAAATAAATAAATAAATACACAAAAAACACAGACACTTATCTTCCACTGCCCACAAACACTTAGCGCAGCTGCAATTCCAGCCCCGGCATACTTAAGTGCATTGCCATGACGGAGGGAGGGGAAGAAAGTCGAAAAAGAAGACAAAGAAACTCCTACGTATATTCACCCAGAACAGACCACAGGCAAGCTTACATCACAGCCACAGTCGCTACATCTGCTTTATTCGGCTCCTATCGCACTAATTAGTCCATATGTTCCCTTGAAAGCTGTATAACCATATACGACCAAAATGTACAGCACGTGTACACTCATTTATTCATATGAAAGTAAATGGTGTAGATTAAAACAAAGTAACAATAACAAAAAATTTGAATGTGACAGGTCACAAAGTGCCTTAACATACAATTAAAAAATTGGTTGTTTATGGAACAACTTCAGCAGCAGCCTCATTTCCCCTCTCGTCTGTTCCAAGAACTTAGCATTCAGCATCACAAGTATACTAATCACCGTCCTGATCATCTGTCATCATCTGCACCTGTTTCTCACTGCTTCATGCCTAAAGTGATGTTTAAAAAAAAAAAAATCATGCCTCTGAAAGATCTCCGTTACAGAGACTAGACTGAAAATGAGAGCCACAAAGTCCTTCAGAAAGCCTGGAGAACAATTCCTGAAGACTATGTTAAAAAAAATATATATATATATATATATATATACAACCTTGTCTGGCTCTTTGGAAGCAAAATATAAAGAAATGAGGAGCAGATCAAGACTATTGCACAGTACTTCATGACCTTCTACAGGTGCAGATACGAACAAAAATAAATAAATCTACATATGCTCTGAAGCACCAAAACCATTAACGATTCAAAGCATAACAAGCCTTAATACAATGAGAATGAAATAATGTCACTTGCGCACTGGTTATAAAAGTTGATTCTGTAATATCGCTAATCTCTGTGCTCTGAAACACGTAAAATTCAACATCATTTTGCAGGAGTGGCCTCAGCAGTGGTTATATACATTTTCATGTAACCTCACTAGACCAAACACAAACAAAATTCTAAACCTAAGAATGCATGAAGGTAAACTTTAATAAAGGAAAAATGGAAGTGAAACATACAGTTGCTCCCGGTTGTGGTTACTTTCATGCTTCACTTTGCACAGTATTTAATCTAGGTGAACGTGCAGGCATGAACGTGCTGTTCATCATTGATGCTAGTTTTGTCTTGTTGGCAATAAAAATTTACTCTGCACAATGTTTTTTTGGACATACTTTAGTTTTTTCTGCTAATTCTGCTATAATTCCGGA
>JAAGKR010012153.1:0-17215 GCA_011419295.1 Clarias macrocephalus
CAGTCCGTTGGAAACATATTCCTCCATCGCCTGCGTCTCGGTGGCAGATAAAGAGTAGAGGTGGCCGCGGGGTGGCATGGAGCCTGGCTGGAGGTCGATGGCAAGGTCGTAGGGGCGATGAGGAGGTAGGTGGGTTGCCCGTCTCTTACAAAACACCTCAGCCAGGTCTCGGTAGGCGCTCGGGATGGCGTCGGTGTCGACCTCGGGGGCCTCGGACCCCCTAGAACACGTCCCAGCCCGGGCCCGTAGGCAGAGTTCAGAGCAGGTCGGCCCCGATTGTAGGATCCGACTTTGTGTCCAGGATATGAGCGGGTCGTGACGAAGTAACCAGGGATGTCCGAGAATGAGGGGAGGTGATGAGATGGGGGTAAGGTAGAATTGAAGTTGTTCCTGGTGTTGGCCGATGTTCATGGTGATGGGTTGAGTTTGGAAGGTGATGGGGCTGGAGGAGAGGGGCCGACCGTCAACAGATGTAATATTTACGGGCTGGGATAACGCCTCGATCTTCACCCCCAGTTTCTTGGCATAGGAAGAGTCAATAAAGTTACCAGCAGCACCGGAGTCGACGAAGTCGGTACTTCCAACTCGTTTGTGGCCAAACTGGAGGTGTACTCTTACCGTGAGACGGGAATCATTGGTCAGGGTGGTGGAGAGGGAGATGGAACCCGGTGAGTCACTCTCACTTCTCACCGGGGCTGCGCGTTTCCCGGGCGCAGAGGACAGATGGCCCGGTGGTGCGCTGCTGACCCGCAATACGCGCAGAGACCCTCTCTAAAACGTCGTTCCCGTTCTGCAGCGGTTAAGGAGGCGCGCCCTAATTGCATGGGTTCCCCGGCTCCGGTGTCAACCACGGCGGGAGGTGGAGAACCGACGGATCTGGTAGGTGCAGCGGAGAGTGAGGAACGAGCTTCCGGAACAGGCGTGTGAGAGAAGAAGGAGCTTCGGGGCGTGAAATGAGGAAGTGGTGGCGTGATGGGCGGCAGGGTGCGAGGAGCTGGCTTAGGGCGGGCGAGCAGACGCTGGTCGATCCGAAGGGCGAGTTGGATTAGGCCCTCCAAGGTGGCTGGAAGTTCACGACCGGCGAGCTCATCCTTAATGCGTGCAGCCAATCCCTCGTAGTAGGCCGTCCGGAGGGCGGAGTCTCCCCAGTCAGTTTGGACGGCGAGAGTTCGGAAATCCGCTGTGTAGCGGCTCACGGACGAGCCACCCTGCCGCAGATGATATAGTTTTGAGTCGGTCTCCACCTCAGCAGCCGGATGTTCAAAAGTGAGTTTTAGCTGGCGTGTGAACTCTGTATAAGAGTAGGCTACATCTGAATCAGAACGTAGAACCGCCGTGGCCCACTCAGCTGCCTGCCCGGATAGCAACGAAACGAGAAGAGCAACGCGCAATCGGTCTGTGGAGTATTTGGTGGAATTAAACTCAAACACTAGATCCAATGCGGTTAAAAAAACACTGCACTTCCCATCTGTGCCATCCCATTTGTCCGGTAAAGCAATGAAGACATCAGAAGAAGGGGGAGGGGGTGGCGGAGCAACAGCCACTGCGATGGGCGTGGCCGCAGCCGGCTGAGCGACCGCCCCGCGGAGCGTCGCGTTCTCCTGCCGTAGCTCGGCCACCTCACGGCGCAAGGCCGCGACGTCTTGGAGGCTTTGGCGGAGGACCGCGACTTCACTACTGAGCTGATCGATCAACTTAGCATGCTGGTCAACCACATCGCAGAGGTGAGCGTAATCCGCTGGGTTTACTGCTGTTGGCTCAGTCATTCTGGCACAAACACACGGAGACGGACCAGAAGACTAGCAGTTAGCCCTGTAGCGTAGATGGTAAACCCAAACGCGGAAGTAGCGCGAGTAGGCAGGATAACCACGCTGTTTATTCTTAGAACTCTCTCGGAACGAGAGCAAGAGCTTACACAAATAAACCCGCGTTCTAATAACACACACTCAATCGAAAGCGAAACCCAAGAAGGTGAGTACTCACGATTAGGCGAACAGAGCGTCGGCGATAGCATGGGCAACTCAATGACTGAGCGATGTAATGCGCCATCTTGTCTCCTTTTATGCTTCCTGAATCGCGACCGTCTTACTTCCGGGTCCTCGTGCCGGCCGCGTTAGGAGTGCGCATGACAGGGGTGAATACAAAAGCATGCCACTCTTTTCAGATTTTTACATGTAAAATATTTTGAAAAAAAGCATCATTTTACTTCCACTAAGGTCACAATTATGTGCCACCTTGGGTTCGCCTGTTACATAAAATCCCAGTAAAATACATTTTTGTGTGATTTTAAAATGAGAAAATGTAGAAAAGTTCAAGGAGTATGAATACTTTTGCAAGGCACTGTGTTGCTGTAAAGGTTCTTTGTGACAATGTCCACTGTTTAAACTGCTACACAGATAACCCGGTTTTGATGGAATTCCCCCACTGTAATACACACTGCCATTAAAGAAGGACCGTTAATCAGCTGTTGATTGTGATATCAAATGTGAACACACTAGACTCCAGACACACTGCAGACACACACCACCCTTGCTCATTAGAGATTAAACTGAACACTGTAAAATGTGCTGCATAGGTCAAAATTAACTGATTCGAATAATTTCACCTGACTGTCATCAACTGAAGTGTCTCACCTGGGGGTCTCAGGTGTGAAAGCAAAGGTCGCTGAAACCCAATACACGTTGCAGTCCGTTAATGTTATTGCTTCTGCTCAGTGGCTTCCTGCATCCACTTTGTGTTTCTCGAATTTATAACCCCTTACAGCTAATCACAAAAACCAAAATTGTGTGTGACGTGTGTGTTTCTCATTTCAGACGTTTGGAGCGATCGACTGGGAAATGTTTCAGATCAATAACAGGTTCTTTCTGGCTGTAGCGAACTCTCAGAAACTTAGTGACTCCGGAGCAGTGCTCTACAACATCAACTCCACCATCTATGAACTTAACACCACCTCACAGAGCTTTGTGAAGTTCCAGGATATAGCAACAAGCAGGCGAGTTTTTTTTTTTTTTTTTCAAAAAAGAAAAGACAAAAGAAAAAAAGGAATTGTATATACAAACAGAAAGCCAGAGTATAATAAAACAATAATAGAACAATCACAAAGTGGAGATTCTACAAACTAAGAAGACACAAAGGAAGAATACAGGGAAACAGTTTATCACTTTAGGGTTAACAGAGTCTTGAAAAGTTTCTATATATCCGTTTAGATCGTTTCTAAATACAGAGAAAAATGGTTTAGCGCCAGTAAATTTTTGTTCATGGATATGATATTTAGCTAGTAGTAAACACAAATGAATTATGTTATATTTCCCACTATTCTCTTTTGAGTAGCCAAAAAATACAAATAACACATCTTTGAAACAGAAAGAAAAATCACTCTCAAAATGAGATTGAATAAATATTAAGAATTGTGTCCAAAAAGTCTCTGTGTAGGAACACTGCCAAAACAGGTGAAAAACATTTTCTTTAAGCAGGTGAGTAACACTGAGGCTTCATCAGTGGCATGTGACGTGAACTAACACTGAGCGCTGGGTTCTTTGTTTTCGCAGTGCTTTAGACTGGGAGTTCTTCACCGTGGGTGATGATAAGTTCTTGGTGGTGGCAAACTCCTATGATGGAGCTTCATACTCCTTAAATAGTGTTATATACAGGTGAGTAGATCGATTATTAATGATGTAATCCACTGTGAGAGACTTGAGTTTGAACTTTAGCAAATCAGTATTATTTCATTTTTGGATTTTTTTTTGTGCTTTTAAATTTTAGATTTATCATTTTTAGTTCTCATTAACTTTACACCTTCTGTGATGATTCTGTTCCATACATTCTCACTTGCTGTCCATGGTTAGCTTGCAGATTAACTGGTATACTGGTGTACCTGCAACTCTGGGACAGCAAACCAGTTCATCTCGTTGTTTGTTTCCTGGTTTAAATCAAAGAATAAATCCCTGTAATCACGGTATAATGTGATTTCAAATGAAGAAAGCATCATTATTGAACATTATTGAAAACGAACTTAATTAAGTAACTTGTTAATTTGTAAGGATTGGCTAGCAAATGTTTGAACAGGAAATGGAATCAGAGATAGCTACAAACAAATGTCACATGCATTGTGTATTGTAATGTTGTCTTACAGGGTTTTATAATACGTAGATTTTCTTCTTCTTTTTTTTTAGTAGGGTGTTTTTTGTCCTTTCAACCATATACGGTTTAGTACACAGTGAAACAAACCAACCAATTGCTACATACAATATAAATGAACACCATAAATTAACAAAAATTAGCCACAAACTAAAAAAAAGGCAACATATAGGTGTTATTATATTAACATTTATCAAACTACGAATAAGTACTATAATGGCCTGAATACAAGCTAATGTTTTTTGATAAAAATTCATTTTCAAAATATGGGGTGGCATTTTATTTGCAAAATGTGGAATTCAGAGTAAAATGTTACTACAAATATTTAACAAAAGATGGAGGCTGTAAAACACGTCAGAGCAATCGAGTGAGCGGTAGAGAAGCAATGAGCTGTGCAAAAATCTTCTAACAGTTCAATAAAACATCATTCATCTGTTCTCCTACTGTTTCAGGTATAATATTTAGGGTTTAAAATGGACAGATAGAAATTGTTTCATCTGCGTAGCAATGAAGAGGTGTACTGTTTTGGTAAAAGGTTTACCAGGGTGCAGTGTAGATCCCTGAGGGACACCACCCTGAGACTGAGGTAAGAGTTATACCAGCTCAAGCGTATGTGTGTGTATGTGTGTGTTCTTAGGTGGCAGGGTTATGAAGGATTCGTGCCTGTGCACAAGCTGAACACACACGGATGCAGAGACTGGGAATTCTTCACTTCCTCTGATGGATCTTACCTCATTTCTTCCAGCGCCAGAGCAGTGTACTCCAAAGTTCTCAAGCTGAAAACCTACTTCCAGCGTTGAGTCCAAACATCCACATTAGGACTAGCATCTTATTCATAGCACTATGTTTATATACATATTTATATCAGGACATGCATCACATGTTCTCGAGTAACCTAAATTACACCTGATGTCTGTGTTTAAACCAATCACAGCTACGTTCTGCTTCCAGGATCTCCCTGATTGGCTGCTGGCAGCAAGAAAAAAAGAGAGAAAAACATTCACATATCTACTTTCTTTGTCTAAAATTTATACAGGATAAGACGAAACACACACACACACACACACACACACACACACACACACACCAGAGTGAGTGAGAGAGAGTTCTATGGGCAGAAACGCCCTGGTGATGAGAGAGGGTCAGAGGAAAAGAGCCGTCATTCTTCTCTGATCAGACTGGGTGTGTTTAGATGCATTGCACTATTCAGACTAGTTTGTGTCTGTGTTTGTGTGTATGAAATATTCGCACCAGCATCCATGCGGCAGGTACAGACATCATCCTTTCGAGGAGACCACCTTTTCTCTTCATGTCTGATGCGAGCATTAACTAAAGCTCTTCATGTGGATCTGTACGATTCTGTACATGGCGCTGCTGCAAACTGATTTGCTTATTGGATACCGGCCTGAATGAGCATGTGCACAGGTGTTTCTATTAAAGTGGTCAGTGGATACATGTTTAATTTACTTGTTTAATAAATCGTTCTATTAAAAACACTTGTTTATCTAGCTAACAGTTCACAACAGTTTACAAACACAATCCATTTGTAATTCATCCGCACACTATTGAGCAGAATTATCATTATTATTATTATTATTATTATTATTATTATATGCAGATGAGACTGGCAGCTATCAGCATTATATAGCTCTGTAACTATGGAGACACCTCATGTTCGTCAAATACTACATTTTTATTCTATTTTAATGGAATTGTTTTAATTATGTAGAAATATATTGTAAATGTGGACTGTGTTTATGACGTGTATATTATATAAATAAAGCTTTATCATTATTATCCTCACTGAGACAACGATGTGTCACGTGTGTTTGACTTTCGTACAAGTCATAATTTCAAACTAATTAAAAATGATTTCCTGAAATCTGTCTTCCTCTTGCGGCTGTAGTTAAACTCAAACACATTTAGTAATAATTTTAAGATAAACTTGGTCATGTCTCACTTTAGACTGAGATACGAGACAAGAGACAGAAAGTCTTCATTTGCAACAACAAAGCAGTTAAATAAAATAAGATTCAGATTCTGATTAATATGTTAATATTCCCTGACGGTCATCTCCGCCAGCCAATCGCCTTCCTCGCCCTCCTTGGTGTTTCCGCCTCTTTGGAATTAGCCACGCCCACCTTCTAGCACTTGCGGCTGAGGGTCGGACAGAGCGGTGTGTCTGCGTTGTTAGCGCCTCTCTCTCTCTCTCTCTCTCTCTCTCTCACACACACACACACACAATGAGCGGCACGGGGAGGTTTACTGAGTGGGTGGGTGAATGTGACGTTTAAATGGATTATTTTTGTTTTTTGTTGTTAGTTCACCAGCGTGCAAATGGAAGTCATTAATAGTTAGAAAATACATTTATTGTATATATTGTAGTCTTAATATTTAAGTAATTGTGTGGGATACTGTGAAAAAAATATGTATATAGTTAATATAGTTATATATAATAATAGTTAATAAATCTTGTGGCGATGGCGGTCTAGTTTAGAATTTGCGCATGCGCAGATCTGATTCTTCGATTAAAAGATTAAAATCAGGTTTAATTTTGAGTAAACACTTCTTTTAAATTTAACCTGAATAAAGTGATGGAGAGATGAAGACTCGGTTAAGAGTAGATGATTCCCAGTCTGCTGATTCATTTAATGAAAATTAATTGAGGAACATCCCGGATGGATTGGCACCCTGTGCAGGGTTTACCCCGCCTCGCGCCCTGAGTCTCCTGGGATGGGCTCCATGTTCCTCGCGACCCTGAATACAGGATTAAACGGTAGAGATGATGAGTGAGTAAGTTAAGAGTTTGTTATACTGACATCTAGTGGACAAATTGTGTGTAACGAATAAATCCCTAACATGACAGGCAGCACATTTATTATGGACATGGAGCAAATAACATTGTGTTCTTCATAGACCTGTGTGTGTGTGTGTGTGTGTGTGTGCGCGCGCGCTTAAAAATCCACTGTGCAAAGGAATGTTTGTGCAGAGAGAGAGAAAGTCTTTGACTACATTCTAGTAGTTCAATGATAATAATAATCAGTTATTTGCTGCATGTACTTTATATTGAAATGATAGTCACATACTGTATCTCATACAGAGTGTAGGGGTCAGGCAGGATACAGCGCCCCCTGGAACAGATGGGGTTGAGCGCCTTTCTCTAGGGTTCAACAGTGGCAACTTAGTAAGGCTGACACTCAAACCCACACCCCGCCACTGCCCCCTATTGGGAGAAATTAATAAAGTAATTATTCACCTTATTGGGAGAAATTCCTTTAGTGTGTTCAGAGATATGAGGAAGTCGTCGTTCTCTTTCGCATCACAGCATGCTGACTGGAGTACCCTGGAGGTCTACATGAGTAACAGGATGTCAGAGCAGAACTTTCTGTTTTTAAACTTTCTGTGGTTATTCTGGAGTTACCCTGTTATCCTCACACTTTTTGCCCCTCAGGGGTTTGCCCCCTACCCAGTATTTTAGACAGTAGATCAGAGCTAATCAGGTGATGTGTCTGCCTGGTCCTTGATGTCTGTCTCTGTCTCTTTCTGTCTCTCTCCTACTCTCGTTCACATCGCAGTTCCAGGAGACGCTACAGTCATTAACGCTCTCGATCCCAACGACGCCATTCGCGCAGCCGCTCCTACAGGGGGTACTCACGGCGCCGAAGGAGCCCATCCCACTCTCCCATGAGCAGCCGCCGGAGACACGTAGGCAACCGGGTGAGTATGAGGGTGTTTTCATACTGGTAACGATCTGTTCAATTCTGTACCCGAGCACGATTTCTCACCCTCCCCAATCCCCCCACAGGTCTGCGTTCACACTGTAATAGCGTTTGTGATCCCCGGCATTTACACAACCGGAAACAGTAGGTGGCGGTAGAGACGTAGTTGATTTGTTTTTCGTCTGAAAAAAACTAAGAAAGAAGAAGAAACGCCCACTCGGGCCATGTGACACCTGGGGGTTTTTCCAGAAAGCTGGGTTAATTTACCGCTTGGTAAAACTTAACCTTAGGGTTGATTTACCCCAAACCCGCATACCATGAGTATGTCGATCCAAAACCCCTGAGAAGAGTAAGTTTAATCAACCTCCTACTGGTTACCCAGAGTTAATGCGCGTGTACGGTGCATACATAGAGACATTTTCAATGGATCGCCAATTTCAAAATGGAAAGTCAAAATCGAAGTCAAAATGGAAAATCAAAGTGAAAAAAAGAGCGGCAAACTTCACAGTGTCGGAGTTGGAAGTTTAAATGCAGCATATGAAGAATTCAAGCCAATAATAATGAAAAAAAGCAACATGGCTGCATCAGCTAAAGAAAGAGAGTTGGCTTGGCAAAAAATAACGGACAGAGTAAATGTGTGAGAGGATTAAATAGTACATTTGACATCAGCTTCCCTTTTATTATACACTGTAAACCCTTATATACATTCATCTTATACATGTTGACTGTGACCAGACCTAACTGTTATCTCTCCTTATTTTCTGCTCTCTCTCTCTCTCTCTCCTCTCTCTCTCTCTCTCTCCTGTCCCTCTCTCTGTCTCTCTGTCGAGTTATACATGTCGCTCCTGAGTTGCCAGTGATCCAGACCCCTCTTCCCTCTGGACCCGTCTAACCCGTCCTGGAGTCCTGCTTCTGGTTGGTGATCTCGTCGCATGGATGCCCCGTGTGGTCTGCCTGGATTTGTATGGTGGCTGGGGCTGGTTTCCATTAAGACTGTCCTATCATCGATTGATGCTCTGGGGACCTGTGACTTCAGTTGTTCGATAGCTCAGGCCTGGAATCTCCTACAGTCTACCTGAGCCTCCAGGAACAAACTGGACTCCTTTTAATTTTAACACATCTCCTGTTACACTGAACTTCCAGTACACATTATTAAGTTGATCAATCCCTGCTATCCGTTATCACCCAGATGAGGATGGGTTCCCTGTTGAGTCTGGTTCCTCTCAAGGTTTCTTCCTATTACCATCCCAGGGAGTTTTTCCTTGCCACCGTCGCCCTCGGCTCGTTCATCAGGGACCATCTGATCATTTTGATTCATACACATTGCATACAGACTTACTTCTTTTTATTGTGTAAAGCTGCTTTGCGACAATGTCAATTGTTAAAAGCGCTATATAAATAAAATTGACTTGACTTGACTTAATGCTCAAAGAATCATCCTGTAGATCTTATTATATGTATTTAAATGTCACCAAGAGATCCACAGACAAGTACCAGGAGATGGGGTGATAATATGAGACTCTCTTTAACAGCGTTAATAACAGGAGTTAATAGTGTTTAATATGAACTCACCGCTCACGCGCAGGCTCTCTGCTGGACCAGCTCCACGCTGTCCGGTTCCGATGATGAAGGTAGATGTTGCCGTGGGTCAGAGGGGTTCAGACTCGATCACACTGGATGGTTTTTATCCTCGTTTATCTTCTCCTCACTTCAGTATCGCAGTGTCTAAACACTCACAGATACTTCCGTAAATATCAGGGTTTTTATGTGTAGTGTTCGATTATCTTTGGATATTTTCGTCTGTCTAAATTTCTAGCAAATACTGTAGTTGTTTGCTCTGTCCGGTAGGCGAACCCCGACCCCAACACATGTTTAGGAGTGTTCGGGTTGAGTTTGTACACCACAGAGCGAGATCTGTGGGAAGTCTTTTCCAAGTACGGCCCGCTCGCGGACGTGTGTATCGTCTACGATCAGCAGTCGCGTCGCTCCCGGGGGTTCGCCTTCATTTACTTCAGGAGCAAAGAGAACGCGCAGGAGGTGCGCATACTTTCAGCTCAAACACGCATCCTCGCTGGTTATGCCCTACACTACTACACTAAGTGTTAACTGTGTGTGTGTGTGTGTGTGTGTGTGTGTGTGTGTGTGTGTGTGAGCAGGCTAAAGAGAGAGCAAACGGTATGGAGCTGGACGGCTGCAGGATCCGAGTGGACTTCTCCATCACCAAAAGACCACACACACCCACACCGGGGATCTACATGGGCCGGCCCACATAGTGAGTGTGGGAGGTGACACACAGGTGAGACTGAGCATGCTCAGAACAACACGCCACAGATTTACTTAGATTAATAATGTGTGTGTGTGTGTGTGTGTGTGAGAGACAGGAGGATGTCTCCGTCTCCCTACTACAGTCGTGGTGGATATCACTCACGTTCACGCTCCCGCTCTTACTCCCCCCGTGAGTTTTATATTCCATAGTAATGCTGCATTAAATACTGGACAGTATAAATACTGCCCTCTAGTGGTTATATGTATGCAGTGTGTAATATGGTTTATTTAAATGCTTGTATTGTGTGTGCGTATGTATATATTACGGTGGCAGTGAAGTGCAAAACAAATTAACAAAACCGAAAACAAAATAACAAATTCAAAACCAAATTAACAAAACCCAAAACAAAATAACAAATTCAAAACCAAATTAGCAAATCCGAAAACAAAATAACAAAACCCAAAACTAATTGTTAATTTGGTTTTGAATTTGTTATTTTGTTTTGGGTTTTGTTAATTTGTATTGCACTTCTCGGCCAGTCAGATACAAACCGGAAAAGGTAGGTATAGTTTGCGAATTAAATTCTTACCGCTGATAGGATGAGACACCTGTCACTCAAGATAAACAGGAAGTAGGAAATTGTGTCTCTTTCTTGTGTGTTCTGCTTCATTTTAAAACCATTTTTTCGGTGTGCAAAACTAAGAAAAAAAAGACATTTTTCATTAGAAAGCAAGGAAATGGAATTTATTCAACGTTACTTTGAGGACGGACATTCGTATGCTGTGTTTTTGCCGTGTTATGCTGATGTCATATCACGGTATAAAGATTAGTTTGCGAACTGCTGTGTCTCTTTTAAAAGCAAAAGATTTTTTCCACAAGAACTGCAAAAATTTGGCAGAACGCCATATTTGAAACCACAATAAGGACAGGACATGTTTGCACATTCATACACATATACCTACCTTTTCCAGTTCGTTTCTGAATGGCCGAGAGGTGCAAACCAAATTAACAAAACCGAAAACTAAAATAACAAATTCAAAATCAAAATATCAAAACCAAAAACAAAATAACAAACTAAAAATCTAAATAGCAAAACCGAAAACAAATTAACAAAATGCAAAACAATATAACAAATTAGTTTTGGGTTTTGTTATTTTGTTTTTGAATTTGTTATTTTGTTTTGGGTTTTGTTATTTTGTTTTTGAATGTTTTATTTTGTTTTGGGTTTTGTTATTGTGGTTTTTAATTTGGTATTTTGTTTTCATTTTGTTAACTTGTTTTGCACTTCTCGGCCACCATAATATATACAGTGGAACTTGGGATTACGAACATAATTCATTCCAGAAGCGGGCTCGTATGTCAAAAGACTCGTAAACCAAATCGTATTTCCTGTTGTGGCAAATTTTTGTGAACTGCACCAATTTTCCTAACAAAAACCCAACAACAGCTTGAGTTTATTGAAGTTTATTGCAACCAAAAGTAAATGGACAGCTCTGGACCGGCCGGACAACAGACACCCACAGACATTTCCTCAAGATCTTCTAACTTCCCCAGTTGTACATGGTTTATATACTCTTACCTAGTAATTACCTCATTGTTTCACTGTTCACTCCTCCTTAAGTCAAGTAGATACTTAATATTCATTAGATGTATGTTAAGTTTGTTAGGCCAGATTGTCTGGTACCTCCCAGTTACATAATTTTCCTCCTCTCATCTCATATTTATTAATGTCTGGGTAGGCCTTGAAAAATATCATTTTCCTTTTTTTCCTTTTTCGGAGAACGTTTGGTTTATTCCTCTTTTACTAAACAGACTATTGACCACTGCTGGTGAAGACGGAGGTGCAATTTTGGAAAATCTCCCTTTTCAAGATGCATAGGTACTCTATTCTTATTATTCTTATCCTATCTGATTAGTTTTTAACTGTCCATAGTATACCTCTAAGTGTATAGAAATTATTTACCTATTAGTATTTTAACTTTTGATTATTTGTTTTAATTATACATTATGCATAATCGTACAAGTATTATGATTTTTCTAATGTGTAATTCTGATCCTGATCTTATCTATCAAATAGTGTGCTTAATTATTGGATACATTATTATAGATTTAATTAGGGATTAATTAAATCATGAATCATGTTTAAATTAGCATTTACTCGTTATATAATCATTGCTTTTGCTGGTTTAAAAACCTACATAATTTTTTTCATAAATGACAAAACCTACATTGTTGCGATTGATTATTTTATATTATTATTTTTGAACCTTCACTATTCAGATCTGAATATGCATATATAGTAGACTATAATTGCTGTAATTGTGTATAGTAGTAATTATTAAAGATTAATTTCAGTTTTATTATGCAAGTTATATTCATTTTTTGAAGTTTTTTGACTTTTCTTTGGGCCCATGTTCATTAAAATGTTGTCTGTTTAATTTTAGCTCTTCTCGCTCATCTGGCCTGAGGATCCTTCTGGGAGCAGATGTGATTACACCCTGCCTTACTCAAATCACCACAATCATCGCCTGATCAGAGCACTTATTCCTCTGAGGAGGGTATTGCTGAAGATTAGTGATGAATTAGATTTTCCTTTGGTTTTTCTAATATGATAAATATGATGTATATTGTTTTTATTACTTTATTCGCTCATAAAAGCTCAATGTCATAATCAAAGCAGAACCGAAATGTTATTTTTATTTGTTGGATCTCTGCCTGCATTTTCTATATTTTTCCACTTCCACTTCATTGAAGTTCCTCAATTTCTTGCACCCGTGTGTACGGGTCGTTCTTGGGTCACACTTTTTGCTTGATTATCGAGTATGCAGCTATAAAAGAAAAGAAAAGGAGTAAATATTATTAGTATATTGTTCTGCTCACAGTGTTACAGTAAACAATACACACATGCAAGGATGTTGGTTATACCAGTGAGAGACGAGCACTAAGAGCCAGCAGGGGAGATGATTACCCACAATTCTACAGCGCAAGAGAGAGAAAAACCGTTGGCTCAGTTGTGATCATGTGACATTCGACGTCAAAACAAGAAGCGCATGCGTTAAGCATGATACTCGTTACTCGTAAACCAAGACTTCACACTCGCAAACCGCGTTACTCGCAATCCGAGGTTCCACTGTAGATGAAAACCCTTATGTGTCGGGATTTAATTAAACTTTTTTCAAAGGTAAAGTGCAGGTTATTTAGTTTTATTTTTAGTTTAAATTTTGTATTAATTCTTTTAATTTGAATATTTTTGGGTTGTAGAAAAAATTGAGTGTCCATTATTTCTTATGGAGGAAATTCACTTTGATATGTCTAATGTGTAATTTTCGCAGTAAAATCTTCTGATATTTAAATAAATTATTTAGTAATATTTAGAACACACTCCTGTCTGTTTGCTCCTCAGGTTACTACTGACTCCCGTCTGAAGCCGTAATGATGATGATGAACACAGCTGTACTGAGCTGTGTGTGTGTGTTCTTTATGTCTCAAATGTGTTTTTTGTTATATAGATGAAGGTGTGTGTGTGTGTATGTCTGTGTTCTAATAAAGCTGTTGCTTTTCTCTCAGTAAACCAGTTTTCATCACACCTGCAGTTCTCCTCATCACTCTAGCCCTCCTATACCCCCCCCCCCCCACTCGTCCCCATTCGCACTGACACTGGAGACTCCTTCCATACACTCTACAGTAACTGATGATTATAGCCCTGTACTACTGTAAGAGCTGTTGTCATCAAGAATTAATCAACACCTTTGCGGGTCTGATGATCAGAATAACGGACAAATCCAGAGGTGTGTATCTGTGTGATGCCGCCGTAACACTTGCTGCTCGATGACGTGTAACGTGTAGCGCTCTTTAAACGGCGGAGGTCATCGTGAAGAAGATGCACAGAGATCCAGGTGTAGGTTTATAAAGCGATGACATCATCCTGTACATACCTACAGTGAGAACAAGGTGAGAGTGAGAGCACCGGGGTCTGGGTCGTAAGTGTGTGGCATGTACCCTAGAAGTGTGCACTACTTTATCAGATTAAACTCTAGATCAATATGTATCTTTTAAGTAAGTATTTTCTTTAACAATGTTAATCATAAAGTGATATCCTGAGTTGAATCTTTCAGGAGAGATTTAATTCCTTTAACACTAACAAAGTCTCTAATCCAGTCGTCGCATCTCTGAGACGAAATCTGATAAACAGCTCAGTAACATGTTCCTGCTCGTCCATACAGAATGAATTTCAGTTTCACCATCTCAGAACCAGTATTGCTGGTTTTTCCTGCATTATGGATTAAACAGGAGGCGGAGCCCAAATAAAAAGCAAAGGGACAAACAATAAAAATTTGTACATATTTCTTCACACTTTTTAGTTCTGTCTGGCTGCTGTTCTTTACTGTGTGTTGAAATTATACAATTATACACACCAGGTTATACAGCATCAGACCTGCACACACACACACACACACACCAGGTTATACAGTTTCTCCACAGCTCACAGGGTTGGGGTTTATAGCTCTTCTATTTTACAATAAAATTTACTCTGTAGATCGCACTGTTTCAGAGTTATAGGTTCCTTAGTCTAGTCTAGAACCCTGGAGCTACACACGTCTCTCCTGAGCTGCCAGTGATCCAGACCCCCTCTGTCCTCTGGACCTGTCTGACTCGTCCTGGTGTCCCTCTTCTGGTTGGAGATCTGGTCACATGGAGCCCCGTGTGGTCTGTCTGGGACGCGTGTGGTGACTGGGGACGGTTCCACTTCACCATGAAGACGCTCCTGTCCTCTGTCCTGATACAGTCAGCTGTTCTCTGAGGACTCGTGACTGCAGTCGCTCGATAGTTCAGGACTGGAGTTTCCTACAGTCTACCTGAGCCTCCAATAACCACCTGGACTCCATATGAACTTAAACACGTCTCCTGTTCTACTGAACTTCCAGCCTCCTAACACACAGTATGAGTGCAGATCAATCGCTGCTCTCCGTTATCACCCAGATGAGGATGGGTTCCCTGCTGAGTCTGTAGTATAATGAGGAAGAGTGTTAGATGAACTAACACACACACACAGATGCATCATTACATCAATTACAAATTACAATCACAGTCAGTGCCTAAGCGAACACTAACACAGTGCAGCAAAGTATAATCAATTACTGCCACAATAATCAATTAAATAAAGAACGATTCTACTTTTTTCCCATAATTATTTTGGTGACTCTCTCTCGCTCTCTCTCGCTCTCCAGCAGCATGTCACATCACAGGAGCTCTTCCTTAAACTCCTCTATTAAGTTATATGCAGATATAATACACACCCCCAACCCTCCTTCTCTCCCCAACTCCCCTGATCACTCCTCCCTCTTCCTCACCCCCTCTCCCCTCCTTCTCTTTTAAGAATAAAAGGAATGAAATATAAAAGAAATTCAAGGCTCATCAATATTACAACTAGAGCTATGTGATGTATAGTGGTGTTATAATGTATAATAATAATAATAATTTACCTTACATTTAATTACCACAAAAATTTCTCTTTTCCCCACAGACCTTCGCTCTGTCTCCCTGTCCTCTGTGTCTTCATGCACCCTATCATCCGTCCCAGACTCCTTCTCCTCTCTACCACTAGCAACTACGACTGAAACCTTCCTCAAAATCTCCCCATCCATGGAGCTCCTCTGTCCTCTAAACCAAGGAAGACGTCTTGTCCTGCTCCTTGCCTGTTTGATGTATATTTCAATGATCAACAACTGGAGATAATTAAGAACTGCAGAAAGAAGATGGAAGAAATCACAGCTTGATGCAGATATTGTCTCTTACTGTGCTCTTCTCTTCAAATTCTCATGTGACGTGACTTCTGCCAAAACTGCCTTCTACTTCATATACATTATGTGGGGGGGGGGACCTGCACTGTCTGCTGCACCGTCTGTTGCACCGTCTGTGTACGACCCTGCTGCGACTTCACTCAGTACTCATGCTTCTTCACGGTCCGTGTGTGTGTGTGCTGATATCGACCGGCCCCCCTGTTTAATACAAAGGGTTAATGTTACTCCTGAGCCTCAGCCTCTGAACTCTCAGACTTTTAATTACCTTCATGACTAACATTTCATCTATAATTTAATAAACAAACAAATAAATAAATATATGGAATATTTAAGGCTTCTCTCAACAGATTTAAAGGGATTTTATTGCAGGTTGATTCTTTTGGTCCATTAATGAGGTGATCACATGATATAAAAACAAACACACTATACACCGATCAGCCATAACATTTATACCCCAGTAAACTGGTGACAGGATCAGGGACACCCCAGGCCCACCCAGGCCCACAGGGACCAAAGCCCCGCTCGTCTGATCCGATCCCACAGAAACGCAGCACAAACCGCGCCTCATGGGATGTACTGGACCAGTGAGTCAGATCCACAGAGGCCCCGCCCCTCAACCTGTCAGATGCCACAGCAAACCCCCCACCCCAGAGGCCCTGCAGAGCCACGCCCTGAGGGGCACAGGGGAAGCCACACACTACTGGACTTAATGTTCTGTGCTGTAACGTTACGGCTGATAGGTGTGAGTTTATAATGTAATGATGTAATATAGCACCTCCTGCACGCACACACACACACACACACACACACACACACACACACACACACACACACACACACACGTGTAAAGTGCATCAGCGATCTTTGTGTTCTGGGTGTGTGTACGCGGTATATGTGTGTGTATTTCCATAGCGGCGGATGAGGGCGGAGGGCAGCAGGGCAGCACAGGCGATGAGAAGCAGCTTCAGCACCACACTCCACGATAGCACGTCATCCAGAGACGTCAGATCAGACAAGACCACGCCCGTCTGTACACACACCAGGTTATATGGCATCAGACCTGCACACACACACACACACACACACACCAGGTTATACTGAGTCAGACCTGCACACACACACACACACACACACACACACACACATGAGTTAGAGTGTGTGAGGTACCGATGAGAACGGAGAGTGAGAAGTGTAAGAGCGGGATGTTGAAGATCGGAGAACTCATGTTGAGGAACCAGTTTGGACTCATGGGAAACAAACGCAGAAACAACAGGAAGAAGAACAAACTGCTG
>JAAGKR010012155.1:0-17211 GCA_011419295.1 Clarias macrocephalus
ACTGAATAGACTTAGCATGGAGGGAATCGACAATAGCTGTGGTGAGTCGGGCCTCGGCATTCCGCTCTGCTGCCGTCCAATCACAGAGCACACGGGGAAGTAGAGCAGAAAGCAAAGCACTCTGGGAACAATGGGTCGCTGGTGGATTGATGTGCATCAATCTAAAGATGAGAGTCCTCGCAGGCATGGAGAGCTGCTTTTGTGGTACTGAATCGTTGCAGTGAGATTGCAGTTGGACTCGGAGTGATATCCAACATCAGGTTCCTGATTAGACTGGAACAAATGTTAATTAAAACTGATAAATCATTCATCAATTACTGGGGTCGGGTACAATATTTTAAACTACGCCTGTTGTGTTGGCTAAGTGTGATACAACGGTACAGCCGTTTATGTCAGAGCGTGCGAACATCATGAGGGGCTACTGTGTCTCAGACTCATAAACCCGCTGACACGCCTAATGAAGGCAAACTTATTACTGGATTGTATGCTAAGTCATACACTCAGCTATAAAAACGACAAAATCAACACAACAACAAAACTATAAAATCACAATAAAACTTTACAAACACAACAGAAAAACAATAAAATCACAACAAAACTATACAAACACAACAGCAAAACTATCAAATCACAACAAAACTATACTAACATAATAGCAAAACTATAAAATCACAATAAAACTATATAAACACAACAACAAAACTATAAAATCACAATAAAACTAAATAAACACAACGGCAAACTATAAATCAAAACAAAACTACTGTGTACAAACATAACGGCAAAACAATAAAATCACAACAAAACTGTACAAACACAATGGCAAAACTATAAAATCACAATAAAACCTTACAAACATAACAGAAAACAGCAGTGAAATGGGAAACACAACATTAAAATGGAAGATGCAACAACAAAACTATACAAACACAACACTGAAATGAAAACAATAAAATTACCAAAAAAAACCTTAAAATAACAACAAAACTAAGAACACAACGGTGAAATAAAAACACAACAACAGAACTATAAAAACACAACACATTGTGCCGTCTCAAATCACACACAGTCTATTCTTTTAGACCAATTTGGAGAATACACACTTATGAGTCTATGATGATGTTTCATGTGGAGAGGAAGTGCAGCAGAATCGATTTCGCACAGCGCTCGCTCAGTTCGCAGACCCTCATGTCATCGGGGTACTTGAAAGCTTTTTAGGTGCTTACTAGCCTCTGATACAGAGAATATGGTGTGTGTGTGTGTGTGTGTGTGTGTGTGTGTGTGTGTGTGTGTGTGTGTGTGTGTACTCACTCTCCTCCACATTCCCCATCTCAGTGAAAAGAGGGTGGATGTGTGTGCATCGATGTTGATCTTCACACAGAGATCGTCCGCTGCTCTGACCTTTGGGCTTAGACGGGTTTGAGTGTGATCGCAAGTGTGCATGCATGCGTGTGTGTGTGTGTGTGTGTGTGTGTGTGTGTGTGTGTGTGTGTGTGTGTGTGTGTGTGTGTGAGGAGTAGGAAAGAGTGGGTAGTGTACTGTATCTCCTTTCATCACAGCGCTAATGAGGACTGGGACACGCCAGCCAGGAAACAGCTATTGTTCCATATGAGTGCAGCTACTAATACACACACACACACACACACACACACACACACACACACACACACACACACACACACTGATGAGCACCTACTCTGACACCTATAACGTTCTCTCTCTCTCTCTCTCTCTCTCTCTCTCTCTCTCTCTCTCTCACACACACACTTATTCTCTTGCTCATGACTTCCATGCAAGGTCATGCATTTAGTGACCAGAATCCTAACCTATTTTGTCCTTCACACTCTCAGTTTCTCTCCTCTTTCGCCTCTCTGTCTCTTGTATCGTTCTCATCTCTTGTCTCTCTTGTCTCCCTCTTGTTGGTCTACTGTATCTTATTTTGCCTTCTGTCTCTCTCACCTGTCTTTATGTCTGTTCCATCAGTCTTGTCTCTCTGTTTTACTTCATCATTCTCTTATTTTCTTCTGTCTCATGTCCCTCTCATCCCTTTGTGTCTCCCATCTCTCTTTCACCCTTTCTCGCTCTTGTTTCTCTCTTGTCTCTCTTTTTGATTTCTCTCCTATCTTTCTCTTTGTCTCCTTTGTTACTCTCACCACTCTCATTTATTTCTCTTTTTGTTTCTTCTCATCTCTTCTCCTGTCTCTTCTATTTTTCTTTCTCATTGTCTTCTTTTTGTCTCCCTCTTGTTAAGTTTTTTTTTTAGAGGAATTTTACTTATTCCTCTTTCTCTCTCATATCTTAGTTTCTTTCATTTCTGGTTTACCTCACCTTGTGTATCTTGCATCTCTCTTTGTCTCCCTCTTTTCTCTTTCTCTTAATTTATTTCTGTGATATGTCTTTTTCTTTAGGTCTCATCACTCTTGTCTTTCTCATTTCTTTTTCTTTTTATTTCATTTGGCTCTTTGTCTCTCTCTAACCTCTTTGTCAATCTCATCTTTCTTTCACCTTCTCTCTGTCTTTTTCCCTCTCTTTTTTCTCTTGATCTCTCATCTCTATTTTGCCTTGTCTTGTGTCTCTTTTTCTTATCTCACTTGTTTTACTCCCTTATCTCGCTCCTTTTTTCCCATAATCTCTCTTCATGTCGTTTTAATATCTCTGGCTTTTTTCATTTATCCTTTCTCTCTCTCTTTCTCCCTCTGTGTCTGTCTTATCTCTTTCACTTTGTCTTTCTCTTGTCCCTCTTATGTCCTGTTTTGTTTTCTGTCTTTCTTCATTTCTCTTGTCTCTGGCTTGTCTTTCATTTTATGTCTTTTCAACACTCTTGTCTCTCCTATTTCTTTTGATAAAAAAAAAAAATTGTATCTATTTTTGTCTCTCTTTAACCTTTTCTCCCACTTGTCCTTCTATTATCTTTTTCTCACATTGCATTGCGTCTCTCTCCTTCTCTCTCTCTCCCTCTCTTCAGTGCTGATCTTTCTCGCTCTTGTCCCCCCTCTCATGCTCACTCTTTGACACATTTCGCCAGTCGCTCTTGAATCTCATACCACAGCACACTGATATGAAAGCTTGCACTTTTTGATAGCGTAACGCTGTGGTGTTAATAACTTTGGCAACCTACGTATGCAGTTCATCTCATGTCAGTAGCAACTGTGACAGTAGCAATCTGTTATTCAGCAAAGCATTATCGGAGAAAATTATTGGCAAAGTTTATTTAAAATTGTAACAATGTATAAAATAAATATTAAATGGGAAAAATCATGATACTAACAGAATTGCAATGCAAATTTAATTGCCACCCAGGTATCGTGATAATACGGTAACTGGCAGTCTGTAGTGATTCCCATGGGGAAGGGAATTGCCTGGGACAATCTGATACAATATTATTACGATACATGGGTGCCGATTCAATTCGTATTGCGATTCTGTTAGTATCACGATTTTATAAATACTCTTGAGTTTTTTAAACATACCTAGAAAATTATTCGCTCCTATCACACAGGGTGCTGTTCTTCCTGCAAACGTGTGAATAGTTTAGTTTCCACCTGTAGGATTCTAGAGGAACTGCAGCATTTTACCACCTTAAATGAAAAAACATATAAATTAAAAATTAATTAAAAAAATATTTATATTTTGGAGTCAGTGTGGCAATACGTGAATTGAATCACATGAAGGAATCACGATACGTAACTCAAAACATTTTTCCACATATTTATTATTAATTATATTATTACATTTTCAGTTTACATATTAAGGTAAAATATAGTGTTACTTCGGCACACGGATGGCCTGCCTTAAGAATTTTAAGAAATTAGCCTCGGCATATGAGCGGACAAACCGAGCCGAACACGAATGTTCGAAAGGACGGTAACAAGAAGAAAAGGGAGCCACTTTTAGTTTAGTTTTTAAAGCAGCCGGTGCCAAGAAGAATCATAAATTACGAGGTTTAATGTCTATTTATTTCATATTTTACTTCATTTAAAGTAAACGAGGGCAGCACGGTGGTGTAGTGGTTAGCACTGTCGCCTTGCCCCTCCAGGGTCTGGGTTCGATTCCC
Organism: Clarias macrocephalus; assembly: GCA_011419295.1. Taxonomy (NCBI): domain Eukaryota; kingdom Metazoa; phylum Chordata; class Actinopteri; order Siluriformes; family Clariidae; genus Clarias; species Clarias macrocephalus. The sequence goes on from JAAGKR010012155.1 coordinate 4,055, forward strand.
GTCTCTGTGTGCATGGAGTTTACATGTTCTCCCCGTGCTTGGTTGGTTTTCTCCCACAGTCCAAAGACATTAGGTTAGGTTAATTGGTGTTCCCATATTGCCCATAGTGTGTGATTGTGTATGTGTCTGTGCCCTGCGATAGATTGGCACCCTGTCCAGGGTGTACCCCACCTTGTGCCCTAAGTCTCCTTGGATAGACTCCAGGTCCCTGTGACCCTGAATACAGGATTAAGCGCTATAGACAGTGAGTGAGTAAAGTAAATGAAGTAAAATATGAAATGTTTAAATGTTTTGCAAAAATATAATTGTAGTGTTGGAAATTGGTAATATTGGTAATATTTTTTGAGTGGCTTGGATTATGCTGAGGTATGTTAAGGTTTATATGTGGTGTGAAATATTAAGGTTTCATAATTTCTGAAGAAATCTTGCTATAAAATCGATATGTTGACAAATATCATGTTTTGTGCTTCAGTTTTTAGAAAATGTGACATCATACTGCATCTTTAAATGGCTAATTTATTTTGTAGCCCCTTTTTGTTTTTTTGTTTGTTTGTACTGTACTTCTTTTAATTTAGCACTGTCAGTATTTCCATTATTTTTATTAACATTTTTTTTCTGTGCAGTACAATGATTCTGGATATGACAAAAAGTTAATTTCAACATCAACCACAACATGGAGTAGAGAGATAGACAGGCTAGATAGAAAGTTTTTTTCCTTGTACTGAACCATTATGTTGGCTTATATTACTGATGAAATGGCAAGTTTTCTCTTGGCGTCTGCTTTATATTGGTCAGAGCACCAGCGAATAGATATTGCTAGGCTAGTTGTGTTCCATCCATTGAAGTCGTTGTCACTAAGCTGTGGTTGGCCACAATGAGCTATGACTTTATGCCAGCGGACACTGCTGTAGTGGAAGTTACAGTACATTGTTGAGGACCACAACTAGTTGGGCAATTTGGAAATGCCAGACAACCAACAACGCATGTCCTTTTAGTGTGTTTGGGGGAACAGAGTACCCAGTGGAAACCCACCAAGCCCCAATGTGCTGGTTGGAACACTGCTTGGAACACCGGTTGGATCTTGGACCCCCAACCCCGGAGGTGCGAGGCAATACTGCTAACCACTTAGCCGCCGTACAGTATAGCGTACAGTATAAGGTCGTTTCTGGTCTTTCGCAAGACCTCAACTGCTGATTACAGCTCCTTGTTTATTTGACATGTGATTTGATTGCTCCTTCTCATCTTATAGATGGAATTTTTTGGACTTGTATAAATCCCAAGATCCAACGATGCAATTTTTCATCTCAGTAGGTCTGAAAATCCTGCGGTCAGGATATGAGAACATTGTAATGCGCAGCCAAGATTTGAGGCTATGCATGCTTTGACACGTATCAGATTTAAAGTAACCACGCTGGTCAAATAATCAAAAGTAGCTGACTCAAGTGCACATTCATGTAACAGTATGGAGACGGATGAATGCCTGAGGTTTTCTACCTAGGATGTCGTGCTCAGAAATCATGGGCCATGTTTTTACTTGTAGGTAAGATGCAATCAGTGGCTTTTGTCCTGAAGAGCCAAAGAAGAGTATTTAATCAGCCCCCTTTCCATTGAGTTCAACTCCAGTGAAGGGTTGGAAGCCTCTCGTTTGGAAGCTTCGGTACATTTCTAAAAGGAATCGTCACTCGTGGAACAGACCTGGATCTTAATTTGCGTCATACAAGAGGACGCCGTTACAAAGCATCAGCTGACCTCCATCATTCTCCCAATTCCCACCTGGCTAATAAATATCATGCCAAAAGTTCCAAAGGTTAATTTAGAGGCCAATAGTCTGTTTATGTTCAGGGGGTCGGACTGATAAGTGTTTCAGCACATGGCTGTGGGTTAAATTAGAGGACAGGAAAAGGTGGAGGGGGGGGGTAGAGATTCGGCATGAAACCATATCTTCAAAGTTTGTTTAAAAAAATGGATATTTATGGCTTGGCTGAGGATGGAACAAGTTCATGTGGGAATTGTCTTCTTAAAAGTACCTTGAAGTACAGCATTTTTCTCGTTGTGAAGTGTTTTCTTCCCAGATCTGCTTCTTTTTACAATTAAATGATCAGGTTTCGTGCCTCATTTGTTGTCGGAGTATCTGAAACGTTTGCAAAGTTAAAAAAAAAAGGGTTGGTGTTATGATGGAGGTTGTGTTTAGTGTTCTAATGATGATGTTAAAATATCATTAGGATTGAACTGTAGCCGGTAGGGTTTGAGTTTTAAGGCTAATGTTTGTCCAGATTAAAATACTCAGTGTTAGGTAGAGATGGGTGAAAAATGTAATGGTGTATTGTGATTATTTTTTGTGGCAGTTCATGTATCGTCACGCCAACTGAATTTGTTTATTTATTTTTTCATTTCTATATTATTCATTTGAGTTAGTAAAATTTTGCCATTCCTCAATTATCCTTTTTTTTTTAAACCAAAACAAAAATTAACAAATTTGGATATTTACAAAATCGTGATACTTATAGAACCGCAACATAGATCAAATCAGCACCTAGATATCGTGATAATATCGTATCAGGTGCTCCCTGCTGATTCACATCCCTACTTAAGGGATAGGTTAAGGTTCTGTCCCAGTCACTATTTTCATTTCCTGGCACTTCTTTTATTTATCTGTCCCGCATTTTTGCAACTTGCAAAAAGTGTTTCATAGTCACTAAAAGCATTGCACAATATGTCTTTCCAAATTTTGCATTCGTCCTGAAGCTTTTGCGTCTTCTGATCTTCTGATTCACGTTTGTCTTTGCAGGGATCTGAAGAGTAATCTGATCAGCACCATCATGCCAGGAGCTTTTCAGGGTCTAACAGCACTGAGAAAACTGTAAGTTCTGACTGAAATTCTTCATTTTTTTTTTACTAATCATGTATAATGATGCACTGTATGCAGGAGATGAAGTTGAGAGTAATGTAAAGCTAGTGAATACAATATGGCAGTATGAAAAAAATATAACATAAGGTATAAAAAGGAGAATAATAAGACTCAGTGGTGTGGTGCAGAAGTTCTCCCGAAGTGTTTTATTTTTCCTTATACCAGATCAGTTTTTAAAATCTTTTTTATTTGTTGAAGATCGACGTGTCATACTTGTATGTTTAGAGTCATTTTTTAACCGATGTGAACTTATTGGCTTCTGAAACCAGCCATCGGTCGTTGCTGACAAGAGCTGTGTGATTTAACTGGTTCAATCAATGAGTCAGTTTTCTGTTGCTGTTGTTCTACCCAATGGATCTATCCAATGACAGAAACTTCAATGCACTTTTGCCTAAATGTAAATTTGCCCTAACACAATGGGTAGGAATTGGACAGCACTAAATTAAAGAGAAAATTAAGGGGAAAGAAATCAATTCATACTTTTTTTTGAAATTATTAGGTAAACTCAGAAACATTAAATAGACTAAAATTGACAAAGGAATTAAAAATGAATCAACAGCAAAAAACTTTCATGTCTCCTTTTTTTGGTGTTTATGTGCGGTTCGTCTATTACCGCCACCTGCTGGACTGGAGTATGGAGCAGAAGATTAAGACAAATCAGAAACATGAGACAAATCAGGCAATTATTATTAGTGTTACTAATAATTAATACTGTTATAATATATGTTATATGTCATCTCCTCTGCATTTTTTCCAGGTCTGATTCTCTAAAGGCTTTAGCCCTGGTACTGGACACGCCATTAATAAATGTTAAATAAACCTCTCCTAATGTACTTTTTTTTTTTTTCTAAATCCACTTAGGTTGTGTTTATGCCATATACCGCACTGTAAAAGATGAAATATTAGACCGAGCACTTTAGTATAACCTTCTGATTTGCCTTGATCTCGTTTGTCTTACTGTTAACAAATAATCCTGAGAATAAAATCTGTATGGGACACTGTGTCTGAACTCTCAGCCAGCTGCTGAGGGAACCACAGAAGCCTGCAGAGGATTCTGGGACGGCTCTGGAAATGACCGTACGAATGCGCTGGCTTCTGATTACGTTTTCGAGCGACCGCAAGCTGCAGTCACAGCGCGGCCTTTTCTCCAGACACCAATGGGAGTTTATTTTATTCAGAGGAAATAGTTTGGTCAAGAATTTCAAATGGGGCTGCACGGAAACGATGTCACAGATGATAGTGCTTCTTTTAACAGGAAGTGACCGATCCCAAATACCAGTGAAACTCTGAGGTCTTTCAAGTGATTTAACAGACTCATTATATACTTTCACTCCCTTTCTTTGCCTCCCTTTTGCCCCTTCTCTTTTGTCAGTGTTGGATCAACAGGCTTGCCTGAATAAACAGGCAGAGATAGGGGGCAGGTACTGGACAGACCACTTGAAGTAGTAGCAAACGGACATGAGGACGCGAGGCAAAGTCGTTGCGAGTGAAAGCAGAGTCTGTGCTATTCTGTACTCTTTAATGGGCTCCTGTCTCGTTTTGTTTGGATTAGGTTATGATGAGTTTATATTAGCTTGTATATCTCATATATTGCTTTTCTTCCAAGCCTTTTAAAGGCCATTTCCAGTATGTGCTTCCAAGCAACTAACAAACTGAAAAGGTTCCGATTGTAATGGTGACCCCGTGAAGCGCCCGGTCTCGGTTTGGCCGGATCGCCGCTCTCGATTGCTCAACGCGTATCCCGTTTGTTCCTGTTTACAGTGACCTGTCCAACAACCGGATCGGCTGCCTGACTCCAGATATGTTCCAGGGACTCACCAACCTCACCAAACTGTACGCCGCCATTCTTTCATAGTGAAATTTATTGATGCTCTGAGACTCTGTGACTGCAGTTAGCCTGGAGCTGTGCAGTTGGGAACGATGTCTACATTCCTGAGGCACTGTGTTTGTGTTTCAGGAACATTTCAGGAAACATCTTCTCGTCGCTGGAACCGAACATCTTCCAGGAGCTTCCCTCTCTCAAGCTGGTGTGAGTAAAAGCGCAGCAGAAATCTACTTAAGATGTTCTCTTGTACAAACACAAATACGTATGAAACCAAAATATGGTGTAGGAGTGTGACACAATGCTTCTGGTTGCATTTGTTTAATGCTGCAGAAACTCCAAGTGGGTGTGGTAAGATAAAAAAATATATATATTTTTTGTTATTAATTACTTAATATGAGCATAACCACTGTGTCTTCCAGAAAAGTTAATGGACACATGGTCTACATGCTGTACATGCAGTTCCTCAACCTCAGCTACATCTCCAAAAACTCAACCGATCTCAATTCTGCTTGTGCTGGGTTCATTAGTTGCTTCTATTTGCCAAAATTGAAACCCTGCAGGAAGTTTCGGCTTTCACAGCATTGTGGTCACATTAATTTGGCAACGTTATGGACGTTTTAAGGTTGTTTTTGAAAGTTCAAATTCTTTGATGAAATGTCGTCAGAACACCGTTGACTAAAGTTGAACTAATAAAAGGTTGCAAAAACAACTTTACACAAAACCAAGGGCCTATGGGATTTGATCTCCAGATGGTGTGGTGAGAGCATTGTGTGCTTACCGCTGAACCACTAGGGAATGTGATATTGATGCGGGTAAATATGTGTACATAATGAGCACCAAAAAACAAACAAAACAAAAAAAAAGAAAAGAAATTTACAGTACGGAAATGTTACAAAATGTTGAAAAGCAGCCAAAAGGGTAAAAAAAAAAAAAAAAAACACTTATTATCTGAGACATGGATGTGATCATATGCCGTGCGAATGAACGTTTATCACAATAAATGCTCCAAATAGAAGTTCCAATTCCGTTCTCGTGAGTGTTGTATTTGCAATGGTTTTGGTTCGTTCGCTCATTCTACCGTACAAAAAACAATGTTGTCCTGAATGTTGTCCTGTCAGTACAACTACATTACAACACCCATGCAACGTTACGGCTCATTTAAATCTAAATGAAATTTATCTGAGTATTCTAGGATGATTTCCACCTGAGGAAGAGAAAAAGTTCATTTTGTTTCTTTATGAAAAGCTCACCTGTAGTAGTATGTAGGACTTGGTGATATTATGATATTATACTGATATTATGATAGATGATGTTATAGGATGTTGCTCTGATAGCGATATTGTGATTAAACCTAGGAGAAAATTCATTCAGTGACTCTTTTGTCTGGCAATTCAAGTATTGCTGACTGACTCAAATTCGATAAAAAAAAAAATATATATAATAATAATTCAGATACAGTATGTTTGCATTTGAGATGGTAAAAGTTTGCTGTTCTTCTATAATCCTACAGGTGGTGCACTCTAAACTATTCACACATCGGCAGGTAGCACAGCATCCCCTACAGTAGATAAGCTACAAGTAAATTATTTGCAAAGTTTTTCTAATAGGAACAAAATCTAATACAGTAAGTCTCCTATGTACGAACATTCGAGTTACGAACTTTCAAAGTTACGAACACGTGTTCCTGCATGTTCAGTTGGGGAAGTTAGAGCATATGTCCGGCCTATACTGTCACGTGCGTGCAGCGCATATCCCACTCTGTCCCGTGTTATGCGCTAAAACACCCTCCCACGTGTTGCCACGGATTGCCCCCATTAAACAATCGCTATCTTCAAAGCAAAGTGATGGTGTTTCTTTATGATGATGTTTAGTCAAAAGGCACTTTGCTTTGAAGCTAGCGATTGTGTTATGGGGGCAGTCCATGGCAGGAAGGGCATTTTGGAGCATAAGTCCTGAAGCAAGCATGAAAGCAGCGGCGATGAAGCTGGTGCTGCTGAGAAGCACCAAGCAATAACGATGGAGACCAGCGTGAAAATAACTGAGAGATGGAGTGAGGTGAAAATCTGACAGACGTTCTTTTAACATGAATCGTTCAACCATTGGCACGATTCTAAACAACAATGTACTTTAATATACCATGTAAAGCCAATTGTGTTAGTATCCTAGTACCTAGGATTTACGAACAAATTGGAGTTTTTGAGACAGGACCCATTCGTATGTTGGGGACTTACTGTATAGAATCGAGATATTTATGAAATTGTGATACGTACGCATTGGAGCATAATGATATCTTATCAGAACATCCCCACTGATTCCACTGCATACTTTTTATTCTTTTTTTTTTTTTGCAAACTGTCTAAAAAATCTTTTTTCAAAAGGTTTTTATTTGTTTGTGCATTTTTAAAACTTGAAAATGTTTTTCTATAATAATAAACTTTTTAAAAATAATAATAAACGACATTTTTTTATATTATGTATAAAAGTATGTCTGTTTTTCCACATATTAGCTAATGTATTATAAACCTGCTTTATTTTGTACTGTATTGCTGTGTAATTGTTCATAAACCTGGATTTAACATGATACAGATCATATATAGTAGGAATTCTATCAAGAATCATATATTTTTATCATATGGCCCACTAGTAGTAGTATGACAGTACAACCCTTGTATGTGTATGTGTGTGTCAGCGTGATGATATTAATCCCCATCTGAGGTTAAATCCGTGTAAGTGGAAGGCTTGATCTCTGTCAGGTATGCCGGGTTAAATCCTATAATGTGGTCATGTAGGATATGATAGATATCAAGCTTAATCTTTACAGATAAAGCGTAGACTCAAGGACCACAGACATGATAGATTATTCTATAACCCCTCTCTTAGCCGGGAGGTCACAAGGGAGCAATGAAGAAATAGATTTATCTAGCATGTGTGCAGAAGGGTATGTATTTATGACCCTTTATATTTACGTCATAAGTTGTATTTTATTTTTGAACCTTGTGATCTGTTTATTATTGCACGTCCCCGTGCGCCACTTTTGGTTTTTATTTTGCAAAATATTTTTTAAAACAGTCATATATTTTATTAACATCTGGGTCATTAGAGTGAATATACAGTATGAATTCTATTCATGGAGTATTTTTCGGGTGGGATAAAAAGCTCCTGATGAGATCTCTGCAATATAAATGTGAAAAGGTTAAAAATCCACTTTTCTGCTCAACAGATCCTAAAACAAATATTGACTATATAAAGGATTAAGTTGCTTTTTCTTTACCCCATTAGGAACTTTGACTCCGAGTTCCTGTCATGTGACTGCGGCCTGCAGTGGGTGCCGGGTTTCTTTCGCACAAGCTCAGCCAGACTTGGAGAAGAGACGTTCTGCACGTACCCCCGAAGGTTCCAGAACAGGCCGCTGCGGGAACTGAAAGAGAGCGACCTGAGCTGTGGTGAGAAAAGCCATCCACGTATTTTACGTTAAGATTGTTAACAGATCTGAAGATGACTGGAAAACAGAGGAAGTGTCAATTCACAGGAATTCCGTTGCCACTTTGAATAGTTGTTTTCTTAGGAAAGCTGAACTCGCTCGGTCTGGGTCGTATCCTCGCCGGAGCTCAGTTTAAAATCTCGCTCGCCGTCATTCCGTGCACATCACAACTGATTCAGTTTCTCCGTTGCTTTTTGTCAGCCCGCATGTGATCCTTCTGTTGATCTCTATGGTTTTTGTTTTTTGTCCCTTTTTTTTTTCACGTGGTCTGAGCTCAGACTCCCTCCTGTCGTTATAATATCACCTCATGTCACCATTCCTTCCCTCTGCAATGTATAAAACATATTTGCATTGGCGAGCAGCAGATAGAGATGAATGCCTCTGAGTAATTCCGCTGTGGTTTCAATGTTATGAAAAAAAAAGAGCCCTGAAAGCCACTAAACATCTCCGAATCAGCCAGGCTCTTTCACAATCATCCCGAGGCGGATGAGCTATAATAGAGCATCAAAACACCCAAGGAAAATGATCAGGGAGTTTTTGTTCACCGCTTTTTCTCCGGAAAGAAAAAATTGTAGGCAATTTCCTCTTAGCTATTACCTAAAGAGAATAAATAAACAGGCTCATGTTGTACATCTTTTTAGATCACTGGCAAATACAGTATATTATATTTATAAATATAAAGTACAAACTACAATATATTTCTATTCATGAAAAACTTTATTGCTGCTATATTTTCCAGAAGGCCCCTTGGAGCTGCACACTCTGTTTCTGCTACCTTCTCTGCGCCAAGTCGTGTTTAAGGGAGACAGGTTGCCTTTCCACTGTACTGCTGCCCGGGTGGACAAAATCACGGCCGTGCACTGGCGCCACAAAGGCCGAAGTGTCAGCAACAACCCTGGGAGTGGCGTTATTCTAGAGGAGAGTGTTCTACATGACTGCACTGTCATCACCAGGTATTCATACAGCGTGACTTAATTAAATCGGTCAACACAGCGTTACGCACCGTAAGGCATCTCTTTTTTTGTTGTTGTTGTTTCTTTTTTAAATAATAGCGAGCTGATCTTGTCGAATGTTCACGTCGATGCGAGCGGCGAGTGGGAGTGTGTTGTGACGACAGGACGAGGGAACGTCTCACGTAGCGTGGAGATCGTTGTTCTGGAAAACAGCGCCACGTTCTGCCCTGAGCAAAGAGTGTCCAATAATAGAGGAGAGTTCAGGTGAGGTTGGAACACTCACCAAAGTATGATCACGCTACTAATGAACTATTGTTAAGATTTATGTCTAAAAGTAGCTCTGTTGTGCCATTCTATAGGTGGCCAAGAACCTTAGCTGGAATTACTTCATATCAGTACTGCCTGCAGTTGCGTTATCCATCCTTGGCTGGAGGCGGTGCTGTTGATCAGAAGAGAGCGTCTCGGCACTGCGATCGCTCCGGGCGCTGGCAGGAAGGAGACTACTCACAGTGCCTCTACACCAATGACATCACCAATGTCCTTCATACATTCATGCTTGTAGGTTATCACCAATGTGGTTTGTAGATTGTATACGGTGCTGTACAATTAATCGAAACCGCAGTATCGACCTCAGAAGTATTCCAAATAGAAAAGAAACACAGTAAAACAAGGATGGTGTTGGTAAACAAGGCCAAGTGCGCTAAGAATGCGAAAGGACCAAGCATGGATCCTTGTGGTAACCCAGTTGCCAAAGAATCAGGTCAAAGTTAAAAAGTAAAAATGTGTACTCTTGGAGTGTTACTCTTCTGTGAAAGAAAGGAAAGAGACTACAATTTTAGTTTACTTTTATTTTTTTAGTTTAGTTTAACTTTATTTCAGATTTATCTCTGAATTCTGACTTTCAGAACTCAGATAAAACCTTCTCAGAATAAAGTCAGAATTGTGAAAAAAAAAGTAAAAATTCAGAGATTAAAGTCAGAATTCTGCCATTAACGTCAGTATTAATCTAAGAATTATTCAGATTATTTTGTAAAAATTCAAATTTTTCTTGAGATTTCTGTCTTTGAATTCTGACGTTAATCTAAAAGTTCTGACTTTTATGTAGATAAAACCTTCTGAAGGTTTTGTCTGACATTAAAGTCAGAATTAAGCTCACAATTGTTCTGACTTCAGTCTCAGAATTCTGACTTTAATCTCAGTATTCTGACTTTTTAATAAAAATTCAGACTTTAATCTCAGATAAAAACTTTTAAAAAAGGAAAAACTATACAGAGCTATAAAATTAAAATCACTTTCCTAAAACTCTTTAAATGTACCAGAAAACATCTTGAATCAGACTCAATGCTACAAAAAGTAAAAAAAAAAATATATATATATATATATTTGTGTTCTAGATGCCCATCAATTCCTCCAATGCTGTGACATTGGCACACCAGGTGAGGACATACACGTTGGAGGCAGCAGGCTTCACAGACACCGTGGATGTTTTCTACGTATCACAGATGATGGATAAATTTCACAGTTATCTCGATCAGTCTCGTGAGGTTAGTAGTATTTAGTGATTTACTGCCACATCTCTTATGGCTAAGTCTGAGGGTTATTAAGTCTTAATGTACTCTTTGGTATTTCAGCTGTCAGAAGTGCTGGTGGAGATGGGCAGTAACCTGATGCAAGTGGATGATAAGATCTTGTATCAGGCTCAGAAGGATCAGAAAGCATGCAGCACTGTGGTCTACTCTTTGGAGACCTTAGCATGGCCACAGCTTCACCCGAATGCCCAGGATCTCTCCATGGTAGGTGATACTCTATGATTCACATGAAGTTTCTGGGAATGCAGTGTATCTATAAAGGAAATAGTCATTGAGTTTATCCTCCCAGAATGCACTGCTGTGCGGCCTTAGGGCCAATTCACGCTAGTAGAACAATCGTAGCATTCATAGTAAGGGTCATGGCTTGACATATTAGGCTTGTTCTAGGGCAAATACTGCCGTAATACGATAATGAGTCTAGTCACATCACACAGAAGAAATAATGTTTTGAATGACATTGCATGAAATAAGGATTTGTGCAAAAATGCTTAAGAAAAAAAAAGTATTTCAATGTTTTCTCGCAGATATCTCAGAACATCGTGATGGAAGCTCACTTGATACGCCCCGCCCACTTCACTGGCATGACCTGCACCGCCTATGAGAGGCAAGATAGCTCTAGTGCCAGCGGCGTGGACGTGATCGAATCCACCCAGGAGCAGCACCTGCGCTTCCGCTGCACGACAGGAGCCCACAACATGTCTTTAAGCGCTTTCCCTTTAAAGGTGCGACAGAAATAAAAAGAAAACTTTCGAAATCCTGGAGCGTAGCTTTCTCTTAATACCGATTCCCCCTCTCTCTTTTTCATGTGTTTTTAAATAGAACGCTGTAGCACTTGCGTCGGTCTCTCTGCCGCCGTCCCTGTTTCCTCCAAACGCCCCCGCAGAGTGTAAACTGCAGTTCGTAGCGTTCCGTACCGGAGGATTCTTCCCGTTTATCGGGAACTTAAGCAGCGGAGCTCGCAGGAGAAGAGTGAACACGCCTGTTATCTACGTAGGCCTCGGTGAGCAAAAATTTTAGCACGTTGATGAAAAAGTCATAATAAGAGCTTAGTATGCCAGGAGATCCTGTGGAAACATTCAGTGATGCTTAAAATGTAGCTGACATTAGTACTACCAGTGCAACACCTCAGATGACCCAGAAATCACATCCGGTATTTTTCACTCTCGTAGACGGATGCACCATGTGGAACCAGTCAGCTCCCATCATCGTATCTCTGAGACACAAGTCATCGGGTAACGACCCTGTGGCTGCACACTGGAGTCTCCACGACCTCAAGCATAATGGGAGTTGGAGTGCAGACGGCTGCCAGTTAGCGCACAGTGATGCTAGCATATCAACGCTACGCTGTACCGTACTCAGTAACTACGCAGTGCTACAGGTAGGTAATGCCAAAAGTACTATACAGTACTGTTTAACTGTATGAAAAAAATGTCAGTATTTATGTTTTAATAATGCAAAAGCAGCAATGCACTTGGAGAGAAATGTTTTTTTTTTCCCCGCAGTAAGTTCTATCTATCTAATGAGCCGCTCTGGCCTGTCTGCGAGAGACTCATTCCTTTAAACAGGGAGGACACATCTCCCATTACTAACAGATATTTAACACTACATACCTCTTATCCTGACACCAGGCGAGGGGTATTATATCTGACCTGGCTTGTGCATGTCTCGGGAAAGCTGCCTGACGTTGATGGAGTGAATCTTAAATCGTGGCTGCTTGCTTCTTGGCACCGACTCTGCCTTTCTGAGCATTTATGTCATATCTCAGGACGTTTGAGTTTAATTAGAGCTTACGTTCCATATAAACTCTGGCGAAGCAGCGGTTCAGGAACGCAGCCGTCGAGACGTTAATGCAATTAGTCCCTTGATGTGAAGGCATAGTATGCGGCTTTTGTAATGCTTCTCTCTCTCTCTCTCTCTCTCTCTCTCTCACACACACACACACACACTCACACACACACACACACACACACACACACACACACACACACTTTCTCTGTTCCAGGAGGTGCCAGAATTCCCAGGCCTACCTTCTGGTCTGGTGGAAGTGCTCCACCCGGTGGTGTACACCTGCACTGCAGTGCTCCTCCTGTGCCTCTTCACCATCATCTTTACATACATTCTGCACCACAGGTAGTGACACTTTAAGGCTGAATTGATTAGTTTAGTGCTTACACAATCCGATTACAGTGCGTGACATGAGGAAAGTTCATCTTTAAATCATCCGCTATTCTTTTATGCACTTAGCTCTATTCGAATCACAAGGAAAAGCTGGCACACCCTACTCAACACCTGTTTTCACATCGCCATGACGACGGCGGTGTTTGCCGGGGGCATTACTTTAACTAGTCACAAAATTGCGTGTCAAACGGTAAGTTGTCCAAGTTTCATATAAAAAAAAAAA
>JAAGKR010012156.1:0-17210 GCA_011419295.1 Clarias macrocephalus
TCTCTCTCTCTCTCTCTCTCTCTCTCTCTTCCCGTCTCCACTGCGATGTACTCCAGACTTCTGGAATGTCATCAAGAGGAAGATGGATGATCAGAAACCCTCAAGCAAAGCTGAGCTGTTTGCTTTTTGCAAAAAGAGATGTATAAAGTTACCCAACAGCAATGTGAAAAGCTGCAGGAGAGCATGACTGCTGTAAATGCAAATTATTCCACCAAATACAGATTTCTTAGTTTCATTTAGCCAAAGGATTGACACAATTTGTTTACAAATTAATTGCATTTTGTTTTACTTAAGTTATTTAACCTCTGCAAATATTCCATGATCTTGGGTTATTTTGATGTGTTGTGCTATCATTTTCTTTAAATATACTCTAAAAACTGTAGTTTTTTTTTAGATAAAATATTGTCAGCAGTTCCCAACCCCCCACCCCCCCCCCCCCCAAAAAAAATAAAAAACTGTTCATCTCACCGATACATGCACTTGTAAGAGAAAAAAAAGTTTCACTATATAGGGTGGGTTACAAGTTTCCATACATTGGATTTTTTTTATTTTTTATTAATTATTATATTTTTTATAAGAAACAATTTATTTATATAATCTGCTTTACAGCACATGGTTACCATTGTTCTACATAACATATAAGTAAACAAAATTTTGATACATTTTTCTGCAACCATGCGACTGCTCCCCGCCCATTAATATGATTTCAATTCATTGCTCTTTTTTTTTTTTTATTATGAGGATGATGCAGGGTACATCTTGAACAGAGTGTCAAATTATTGCAGGGCACACACACATACACACACTCATTCACATATTTTGGCCAATTTGGGACGCCAATTAGCCTAATCTACATGTCTTTTGGGCCGGGAAACTGCAAACCTAGTCCCTGGAGGTGGGAAGGTCATCTAACAGGAAGCAAGTCATTTCTTAACTATTAACAAAGTTATTTCCAAATGGCATTAACTTAACTTTTCATTTTAGCAGAATTTTTTGGAACAAACGAAGATAACAAATTGTCAGAAAATATGTTCCAAATATTTTCTATGGGATAAAATTTTTATTTTTTTTTTGTACATTTTAGGAACTTACAAACAGGTCTTGCATTATTTATCATTTATTTATTATTTGAGCCCACAGATCAGTGTTTACTGCTCTTTTTCTCATTGCTGTCCTGTTGCCGTGGCTGTTTAAAGGTTACTCCAGGTCATGTTTTCTAGGCAACATGTTTTGATGTGTTCTGTCCTTATGGGAATTCAGTGCATTAGCTCTGTGAGGAGGAACAAAAACAGGAGTAGGTTGTGCCCAGATTCTGTCTGCAGCTCTGTGTTATGTTCATTACATCTTTACGTTGAACAACAGCTTTTGCCACACTGGAATGGTCCACTGCTTACAGAAAAAACAGGATTGATTTCATTTAACGGCACACTGAAGATACAAAAGCACAGAAGAACGAGAGAGAAACACAGGCGGAGAGAGAAAGAACTGTGAAAAGGAGGTAAAATAAACCCTGTACTGACTGAACTAAATTATTTTGCATATTTTTTTCTTTTTTTAATCCTTTTTGTACCTTAAATGTCAACTTTAGTGTAAATAAAATTTACAGAATAGCGTATTATAGATATACACACTATGTTTTTATTTGTAACACAAAGATGAATATCTGTTTTTAATGTGTTTTCACACATACAGTATAAAGGCAGTTATTTTGCATGAGAACAGCCAAGTGTCAGAGGGTTAATAAGTAAGCAATAAGTGCATAGTTATTGCTCTTTAAGTGAATTGACTACAGTATGCACATTTCTTAGCTGTGGACGAACCAGCTGAGATTCTCCATGGCAACAGGGCTGGAACCTGGCATAGGCACCAGGGTTGTATTGGACATGCTAAAATTAGCCATGGCGAAGAACCTCAGTATGGCAACTGGATCAGTGTTTGGTGGCTAGCAGTTTGGTGCTGGGTGAGCTGGAATTTAGCATGTATGACAAGGAGGAACCTGCCAGACTGCAGCTTGACAAGAACTTTTTGCCAAGGAGGTGGGGTGTGGGGTGTTCTTGGTCTAGAGCAGACATATTTCTGACAAAGCATGGCATGGAGCAGTAAACAACTCAGGCAAAGCAGGGAATAATTTGCCCATGGCATGGCATTGGTCAGGCATAACATGGCATGGAGCAGGTCATGATTCATACTGTACCTGGCACGGGAGGCCACCTTGACCCCTCTGCACGATTCTAGACTTTCCAACAAATTATCTCCTCCTGGAGGACTATTGCAAGAAGCCAGTCTATTAGCTTTAACTTTTCTGTGGAACGTGGGGCTAAAAGCCACCTTGATGGGCCCATCGGCAATACCTTGCACTCAGTGCAGTTGTCCTTTCATTAGAGCTCAGTACTGGGAGTTGCGCTAAGCTGCAGTGAGATACGGAGCTGTACATGTAAAGGGGCCAGCCATATGAGCCTGGAGACCATAATAAAACCCAATGGCTTATAAAAATAACAGCATATAATAATAATAATAAGAAGAAGAAGAAGAAGAAGAAGAAGATGATGATGATGATGGCATGTCCATGCATGGGACTAGATGAAGACTAGTAGACAACAGATTATTTCTTTAAATGTCAAAATAAAGTCAAGATTGAGTAATATTACAAGTATTCAGTTCTAATAATGTTAAATTAGAGTATTAAAATTAAATTTAAAATGTAAAACCTAAGTCTAGTAACAATTATCATTTTATTATTTCACTCCAATATTATTATTGTTGTTGTTGTTGATGATGATGATTTTGTCACTTTTGTTCAAAAGGGAAAAAAAAAAAACCACAGAGGAGCTTTAAAGATGGCCAGCGCTCCTATACCGCTCGATAATGTAGGAAGTGGCTACACCATCGTCACCCAGGTTATTCCCTCATCAACAGCTGGGACTGCAGCAGAACCAAATTCCTCTCGGGTGCAAAGCCCACTGCAGAAGTTCCTGAAAGGAGAACCCAAAGCACTGGGAGTAAGTTACACAGTTACAGCACCAACGAATGAATGAATGAATGAATGAAATAGTTGCTTAATTATGTGCCATAAAATGTATCAAAATGTGTCTTGCATTATTTATTTGTGTGTGTACAAACATATTTTAAACCACAGACTGTCCAAATAATTATCGGTTTGATGACGATATTGTTTGGTATCGTGATGGCGGTCCATCCTTGGACCATCAGCGTGTACTCTGGAGTCGTGGTCTGGGGCTCGCTGCTTGTAAGTGTCCTTCACCTTCACTGCTGTGAATATAATGAAATTTTTTAAGAGTTAATTTCAGTAAAAATAAATAAATAAAACATCATTTGCAGCACATCATCGCTGGTTCTCTGGCTGTTGCAGCGAGCAACAAGCTTCATGCCTGTGTGGTACGTAAACGTAAAGATTTTTCTCTGAACCCATTCTATGTACTGTACAATGTGGATGAAAAGTAACTAGGCATTAAAGTTCATATTTCAAATACAAAAAATATTTAAACAAATAGTACATGTACTTTAAAACTTGTCCCAGTTTCCCAGAACAAACAGCTATTTATAGGATGTCTAATGAGCTACCTGGTACAGGTGAGCACTCTCATCACCTGACCGAGGTGCCTTCTGGGAAACTGAGTCCACAAACCAAAACTACTAAAAAAACCAACTCAAAAACAGTGCCATCTAGTGGTGAACCCTCACAGGATTCTAACTAATTGCTGGTTCGATTGTGATGTCTGTTTTAATTGACTGTTGTTCTCTCAGGTAAAGGCTGCAATGGTGCTGAATATTATTAGCTTAATAGCTGCAGGAATCGCCATCATTTTCTTTTCTTTGGATTTGGTGATTGGGCCGTTAAGCAGACCCTGCATCTCCCACGATGACTGGTATACATGCGGCCCGAACGGAATTGCAGTGGTATGATTTATTTCTTGGTTGATTACTATTTTAGCATGAGGCATGATAAATAAAGATACCATTACATAAGTACCTCAGCATACGAATGCCAGCCTTAAAAAATTTTCACCCGAATTTTCACAAGAACTGTGAAAATATATTTTTGCCATATGAAGCACTTTCAGCATATGAGTGGACGAACCGAGCCGAAATGAAAGGCAACTAAGTCGCGCATATGTCCGGGAACCGGTCCGAACTTGTTTGCATCAATGGGAAGCCAAGCAAAGCAGGTTTAAGTTTATTTACGTTTTGAATATTTTTATATGCAAAAATATTTTATACTGTTGGAAATTGGTATATATTGGTAATATTTTTGGGTGGCCGGCCACAATGTTTTTGTTCATTTCCTATGGGAAAATGCGCTTCACAATTTCGCCTTAACAAACTCGCCTCTGGAACGGATTATATTTCTATGCCGAGGTACCACTATAAATAAAAGAAGAATAAAATAGTCTTCATTATAATAACCATGAATCTGTAAAATGATACTTTTATTATTTTCAAATGAAAACAAGACTAATAAAAATGAGTGACTTTAAATGTCAAAATATTTTTTTTACATGTATTGGTGATGATTGGTGATTTTTTTTTCAGAGCCGTACCAATGGAATCACTGGTGTTCTGCTGGTTTTCTCTCTGCTCCATTTTGTCATCTCTATCATAATCTCAGCCTTCACCTGCAAAGCTACATGCTCCCATCAACCTACTGTAAGCAACATTTTATTTGTTTTATTTTAGATTCAGATTCTCTGATTGAGTATGGTTTGGCCATATTGTCAAAATTCTGTTTGAGTTCTTGAGAGCAACCAGTGCAGAAATGAAGGCAGACACAGTTTTTTTGTTGTTTGTTTTATTCAGTTGTATTTACACAGTGTTTATTTTTTAACATCCAAGTGAAAGATGTCACCATGTCAGAAAGAATAGAAAAAAAAACAATCACTTATGTAAAAATGTTCACCAATTTCTAAAAATGACTAGTAAATTACTTCTCAATGGCACACAAGGGCATTTTACTGTCTACTGTAATCAGCTGTGATCATTTTGATTAGCTGCACACAGGCACAAGTCAGAAAATACAAAAAAATATAATAAATCAAAGGCTTTATCCCTGCCTAAAAGCACAGTGAAGTCTATTAAGAGGTGGAAGGTAGTTGACTCAACACAAACTCTCCCTGGATCAGGAGGTCGCTCCAAACGTGATGAAAAGAGCCAAGAGGAAACTGATCACAGAGACAAGACGCCTACAGCCACTATGAAGTATGCCAAAGAGTAATCATTGTGTGCATGTGATACATAATGATAACAACAATATCACAAATTCTTAGCAAATGTGGCATGTATGGGAGTGTTGCAAGACAAAAGCCTGAGGGATTAATCTTTTAGAATTCACCTTGTAGATTCTGAGGCCACATGGAAAAAGATGATACGGTCAGAAAAGACTAAAATTGAATAATGGTGTTCAACAACACCAAACAATATTTCTGGTGGAAGTCCAATACCGCTCACCATTCCTACAATAAAGCCTGGGAGTGATAATATCCTGTTATGGGGGTGTTTTTCTGCCCCAGGGACTGGAGTACTTGTCAGCTGGCCTCTGCCAGAAACTTGCCTTCAAACATGACAATAACCCAAAGCACGAAGGGTCAGAGAGAAGGAGGAAAAGATGAATGTCTTTACATGGCTCAGACAAAAACTCAAATCTGTGCAATGACTTAAAGACCCACAAACTATCAAATTTACTAAAACAAATTAAATATAACTAAACTTAAGCAGATCTGCAAAGAAGAGTAGACAAATATTGCAACGTCTACTGGAGATGTGCAAAGCTTTGTGTGCCATTGAAAATCTACTGGATTGCACTGTAACGTTAGTAAACAATTTAGAGTGTTGTAACTGTTGTAAATATTGTATAACTACAGTATGAAGCTCCGTTTATGTGTTGTACAGCTGAACATCATCAATGTGGTTCCGAACCCTGAGAGTGGTGTTCCCGTGGTCAGTTCCATCCCAGCTTATCAAGCACAACTGGTAAAATAAACTTGCAGGATGCATTCATACAGAAATACAGAAGTGTTTTTATTTGACCAAAATATGAGTGTGCTTGTTTGGTCGAAAAGCACATTTCCTAAGAGTTAAAGAATTGCTAATATATTGGCACTCATTATTAACGCTTTAATAAGTGTAAAATCAATTCATTTTATTAGTTTGACATACAAATACAAATGCTATCAGTACAATGTATAAATGAGATTAAATACAGTGTGCGCTCTCTCCTTTTCCAAACAGGGGCTCAGTGCAGTGAATGCTGTGGCCATGAGCAGTCCACCCATGGAAAGTCCTCCCGCATACTGCGAGAAAAGCTACCCAATCATATGAGAATAATTCGAAATAAGGCATTATTCTTGCTAGCTGTTACTTAATCAGTCACACTCTATAAGGGCCTATTACACACCACACTGCTCATTTAAACACACAGTCAAAATATAAACAAAAATGATCAGTGTGAATATTATATTATTTTGCAAAATGCTATAACAACTCCACCTTCCACTGGTTTGATATAATTGCTAAATTAGTCTGCAGTTGTGCTTCTGATAGTTACTTTGCAAATTAATTTAATTAAAATAACTATTTTAAAAAATTGTGTGTGTGTGTGTGTGTTTTGATGGTGGATAGGGCAAAATACAGCCAAAATGGACCACACAGTGGTTGAAAAAGAAAAAGGTGAACCCCATTAAAAATTGTGGAATTACTTAAAGACTGCAGTCCACTAATTGGTCACCATCAAATTTAACTAAACTTGAAGAATTCCATAGTGGATTTCCAGGTATGTTTAGGATCATTGTCCTGTTGTAGAAGCTCCTCTTTTCAGCTTCAGCTTTTTTACAGATGGTGTGATGTTTGCTTCCAGAATTTGCTGGTATTTAGTGGAATCCATTCTTCTCTCCATTTTATGATGGGGACGCAAGTAAGGTTTTCTTCTGCTGACTCTTCCATGAAGGTCTTGTGGAACGGTGCACCACCACTCCTGAGTCTGCTGAATCTTCCTGCAGGTTTTTTGCAGTCAAATGATGGTTTTTATTTGTCTTTCTGACCAGCATACGAGCAGTTCTCTTCTCTCCCAGAGTTTTTCTTGGTCTTCCAGATCTCATCTTGACCTCCAGAGTTCCCCTGAACTGCCATCTCTTAATTATGTTTCTCACTGCGGAAACTGCAAGCTGACAACACTTTGCTATCTTCTTGTAGCTTCTCCTGCATTGTGGGCATCACATTCATTTTCAGAGTCTTACAGAGCTGCTTAGAGGATCCCATGGTTGCTGAGTGTTCGCAAGTGTGTGCACAAGGTTTGAAGAGTCAAAGTATTTGTAAAAGTTTTAAAATTGGCATTTACTAATGACAGCTGTTGCCAAGCATCAGATCTAATGAACTGAATAAGGTGTAAGGTGGATTAAGGTGACTCTGGAACTCTTAGGGTGCTCAAACTTTTGCACAATGCCATAAAAAAAAAAAAAGTTTTTCAATTCATGGCATAAGAAGTAACTATACATCAATGTTTGCTGAAAATATTGGGATTTTCTTTTTCATTTTCAAGAAAGACTGCGTTAACATTTTTTCAATAAAAAAATCACCAAAATCTGTTATTTATCAAGGGGTGCCTAAACTTTTGCATACGACTGTATGTTTGATTTTTTTTAGCAAGTCAAAGCTGACAAATCAAAACAAGACAAATTTTTTGATGGTCTTGATAAGCAATACAAACAGTTTAGTTTATATACATCAGTCACATCTTCACCATCACATCTTCACCAGTTTCAATTTTTCTTTGTAACTGTTGAAAGAGCCTTATCACAGTACAGGTATGAGCTAGAAAATCTTCCTTTGTTCATTGTTGCAACACATATACCTCTTATTTTTATATAATCTATATGAATGAAAGAAAGGTTTTGTTTTTACATTTTTTTAAATAAGAACCTGCTCTTTTAATGATATCTTTACATTTCATACATTGGAGGACCAAAAACCAGCCTCAGAAAATTTTCTGTCCGAATGTCTGGATGTCTGTACAGCCAGATTACGTCATTGCATCTAGTGTTTTGTTTTACTCATTCAGCGTGTTTCCCTGGTTTCCTCGCGGTACTCCGGTTTCCTTCCACAGTCCAAAGACATGTAGGTTAGGGTAACTGACATTCCCAAATTGGCCGTAGTGTGTATGTGTGTGCCCTGTGATGGATTGGCACCCTGCCCAGGGTGTACCCCGCCTTGGGCCCGAAGTCTCCTGGGTTAGGCTCTAGGGCCCCCATGAGCCGGAATACAGGTTTAAGTGGTATGAGTGAGTGAGTGAGTGAGTGAGTGAGTGAGAGAGTGAGTGTTTTTTCCTTGAGGTGGGCGTAGCTATACGTGACACTCAACAGAGCCAATCAACGCAATATCTTTTTACTGTTGTAACGGTTCTGGCACACAAAGAGAAACACATGGGAAGCAGGTGTCACTTCTCAACAACAGTTTGCTAATGACAGCTTTGGTTTGGCAGCAAAGTATGGAGTTCTTTGTTAATACACCATGTGCAATGAAAGCACCAGCTTGCAGCTGTCTTGGTAAAAGGAGGCGCGGGGTCAGGAGGAGCGGGGTCATCAGAACTTGTCCAGAACAGGTGACACAAGCTGCAGTAAGAATATAAGCAGCAATAGGTGTATTGTATGAAGAGACTGGGGAGCAAGTGGCTTTCTTCTAGGTGAACAGAAGGTGGACTTGGAAGCACTTGAGTCTAGGGAGTGCTAGATTAGCACTCCCTAGTGCTAATCTAGCACTCCCTAGATTAGACTCTCTGCCATCAAGCTGGTCTGTCCTCTTGTTTATCAATGTGGATAATGCTGGAAATTATGAGGAAGTTTTCGAGGGACATTGCTGCATGGAAATGTTCTCTGCCTGTTTCAGCATCCTAACGGGATTCTGTGGATTCCCCCTTGCATCTGAAAACTCCAGCAAGGACAGGGACCCCAAAGTGGGCATGTGAATGGGTTTGGTCCACGTTTCCCCTCATTCCAAAAAACATGCCTTCCTTGTAAATTAGTGCAATACAGAATAATTTTGTGCACATGAGTAACTGACATCCCCATTGGTCCTGGTTGCATCATTTTCACATTGGCAGCCATGCAGGGTGCTCAATTCTTGGGCAAGAAGACCATTCAATTTTACCATTTTTTGACATCCATATTTTTTCACTTGCTCCCTGCTAACGGGCTTTTGTTCCTGCAGCTGGCTGCTGATGGCCTGGTTCTGTCTCTATTCTTTGTTTTTGAACTAGCTGATGCTCAGTCTCGACTTTTTCTTCAAAGTCACTGTCAGACTTTGATTTTTTTAGAAATGTTATCCTCTTCCTCTACATCAGCAAAAGCATCTCTCTGTTCCAAATTCAATAGCAATGTCTTCTGAACAGAGAATCTTTTGACCATTTTGATAAGTTGTGTTAAGGAACCACAAAGATATATTCATTGTATCCGGTCCCCAATTTGGGATATGAAAAATGCAAGAGAATAGGAGCAAATAAAGATTGGTTCCCACAAGACAGATGGTAAAGTGTGTGAGAATTTGAAGGTAGACAGGTGTTGCTACTTGAATTTCGCACCAATGTTGTATGACAAGGTTTGCAAACTTTGTGCGGTATGACAAGGCCAAAACACAAAACTCACACTATCTCACACACATATACACACACACACACACATACTTACAGCAGTCCCAGGCAGGAGGAGGACGGAGTGAAGGTAGACAGGACTGATCTGATTGTTGTCCAGAGAGATCACAAGGTTTGACCAGGGGTTGAGTGGCCAGGGGTGAACTGCAGTTCGGTTTTACTCAGATTAAACTTCAGCTTGATGAGCTTCCATCCAGGATGAGATGTCTGCCAGACATGCTGAGATCCGTGTGGAAACCTGAGTGTCTGAGGGAGGAAAGGAGAGAATAAGTTGTATGTCATCTGCATAACAATGGTCTGAAAAGCCATACGATAATATGACCTTTATTAAGAGACCAGGTATAGAGGGAGAACAAAAGAAGACCAAGTACTGAAACCTGGAGGATACCAGTAGAGAGATGTGGATCCCATCCATGTCATCTCATATGACCCATCTTCTGTGTAAGAAGCAAACCATTGCCATGCTGTTCCATAGATTCCAAGTCTTGTAAAAATAGATGAAAGAATTTTGTGGTTCACCGTGTCAAATTCAGCTGACAGGTCCAGGAGGATGAGGACAGATAATAGGTTAGCTGATCTAAAAGGATGGAGCTTCTCAGTGACTGATAGAAGGGCTCCAGAAGGTTTTCTTGTAAGAAGGCAGATACTTGAGTTGACACCACCTTTACTAATATTTCAAATATAAACAGAAGGTTTGAAATCAATCTGTAATTTGATATTCAATTTAGGTTTTTTAAGAAAATCCTTGATGACTGCCAACTTGAGAGGCTTAGGAGTGTGACCTAAATATAGCAAGGGATTAATAATGTTTCATGTATAACTGTAATCTGAAGTATAAATTACCGCAAGTCAGATGGTGCATAGTGACCTGGAAATGTTGTTCGAGAGGACTGCTGCTCCAAATCTGCTAGGGTGCAGGCCATCAGTGTGGTAGAGCCTACGGTGCTCCTAGAAAATAACCGCAGACAGGCAGACATGGATACAGTAGCATGTGAAATAATATCACTGATTACATTAAAACTGATCAGCTTATTTTTAGTTTTAACCTTTTAATTATTTCTACAAACTCTTTAATTGTCAATGGCAGTTACTTACTTAATTACTCTAGTATATAATAAAATATAAGTATATTAGGAGGAACTGAACATAGTGGCAAAAACAAGTAAATGGAATAAGTGTTTGTCATGTATTTTGTACAAAAAAAGAATGTGTGTGACTGTGTTGGATTATGTAAATATTTTTTATCTTGTACTGTGAAGTTTTCTAAAAGCACAATGCAGCATATAGTGATTTTTTTTTTAAAGAAAAAGTATAACCATAATCATTTGCTGTGTCTTTCAGCATGATTCTTAGCCCAAAACATCACTGCTTGTAGCTCTATTTATGATTGCTGTCCTGTTTCTGTGGTTGTTTAAAGGTTTCTCCAGGTCACGTTGTCTAGGGGACACTGATTTTATATGCTCCGTCCTTCTGGGAATGCATCCGCTCTGTGAGGAGGAGAAAACCGCAGCAGGCTGTGCTTAGATTCCCTCTACATGTTATGTTTTCACTTTCGATCTAAAAATTGGATAACAGCCTTGTGGGAGTCTGTTGCATGACTGGAAGTGCAAGTTCCCTGGAACACAGGGAAGATTTTGTCTAATGGCAAACAGACGAAACAAATTCACTTAGAAGAGGGAGAGAAAAGCATTCTGAGAGGAAGAGAGAGAAGGAGAGAGAGGCAGCGCTGCGGTAAGGAGGTAAAATAAGTCCTCTTTTTATTGAACTAAATGACTTTGCGTGAAAATTCCTTGTGTTTTTTGTGGACCATTTTACCCTGTAAATTTACCTCCAATGTCAATAAAAGATTGTTTTTAGGAGTCAAAATTATTGTTAAATGTGGAAATATTTAGCCAAAAATGCGTTGAAAGCACAGATAAGTGCTTTTTGCATTCAGGGCTACAATGCATGTCGTGTTAAAGTAAGTTTTTTTTTTTTTTTCCCTCCACGCTATATATATGTAGTCCCCAACTTATGAACATTTGAGTTGCGAATTTCTGCAGATACAAATGGTTGCGGTCCTATGAACATTTTGTAAATGCAAACAAATCGCGGATGCAGCTTGTATTGTACAAAAATAGACACTGCAGTGCAACAGATACCAATATTTATAGTCATAGAGAATTTTTACTGTGTAAGTGAATATATAAAATGTCCAGAGTTTGGTTCATGAATGTTTTCTGGCACTGTGGCAGGATGTAGGAAAGGAAACCCAGATTGCGGATTGGTGGGTAAACAGCTTCTAGATGACAGTGTAGGGGCCCCTGGTCAGCTCCTAGGTAAAGGCTTGGACAAGGCGATTCAGCAGGTGGTCAATTTCAAACCTTTGTTCTGTGTTCAATGTGTCCAGTGTGACAACTTGCAGAGACCAAGCACAAGAAGATGAGGTTCAAGTGTAAATGGTGTTTATTTGAAATAAAAGTCAGTGAACGTTCCACATGTATGTGTCATGGATCATTCAGCTGCTGCTGTCAAGATTTTGCACTTCCGGGTTGGCAGCCATCTTGTTTGGGGCACTTTCTGGCTGTGTTCCATTCCGAAGTGTACTTCACAGGGTGCTCCTTACTCCCTGCTCCGTTCGCAGGGAATGTCGGTGAAGGGAACATTCCTGGACAAAACGCAACCATTCGGAAGACCCTGTGAAGTCGCCAGCGCAGACGTCACTTTCTCCGTGAATTATTGAGTATATATCAAAACAAGAAGCTGATACAATTATAAAACATAGTGTTGAATTGTGTATAACTTAAAGTTATATAAAATAGTTATATATATTTTTTCATTATTATATTTTTTTCAGATTACTTGCCTACATTATACTAAGGATTTTTTAATTAAGTAAAAAACTTAATTATTGATGTGGTCCTCAATAATATATATGAAGCCCCTTTTTTTTACGCCCCAGCAATGTGCAACGATTAATGGGAAATTTTTCATTCCTGCTTCTAGGGAAGTGAGGTCCCATTGTTTACTAGCTCCCTAGACTGTCATAGTTCCCTTTGAACTGAACAGTTTCAATCCTTTGGAACTGCACTTAACATGGAAGTGTTTATTACTTCAGGGAACACAACAGATGAACTAAGGTCAGGGCCACCACTTTTTGTCTCAACCTTAACTTAAATTTGAGCTTGGACGTTGTCTTTGCCTTTGTCCTCCATTACAGAAGTGACTCACTCTCACACCTTATGCTCACACACCGTGTGCCGGTTTCTGAGGGCTTACGTAGTTGTGTGGCCAGGTGCCGTGCATTTCACCTGATTGCCATCATGGTGAGGTTGCCTAGTGATGTATGGGTTATAATGGCTAAGTGATAATGTGAAAATGAAACTATTTAGAGGAAAGCAGGAAAGGAAGATACACATTGTACTGCTAAAAGTGCAGGAGGTAAAGTAAGCTCTTTTTTTGCCTTTGTAACAGGATGATACTTTGCTTTTATATATTTTTTAATCAGTTAATATATTTGTTTTTTTAATGGCTTCCAGTTTTACCCATTGGGTTTTGCATTCTAAATTTTGCGCCTTTATAACTCTTTATAATTTGGTTTTTCAAACCATTAAGTAGCACCAATAATACTAGGGGTGGACAAAGTACTGAGAAATGGGGACGTGTACTGTAGATACAGTACTATGTTGAAATTCTACTTTGTGAAAAGTAAAAGAATAAAACAAAACATGTGCTCAGATCAAAGTAAACAACTTGCTACTTTTAATTATCCTGTTTTAAAATTTAAAATGTCATATTTTTGTCTGAAAAAAAAAGGTGTTTTTAGAAAGCTAAACTATGTGCAATAACAATATCTTTCACTCTCTGAAAGTTCGCAATAGTTACCATACCAGCTACGATTGGACAGTTTTTTTTTTTTTGCTAGTCTGCCTTTTATAATTAAAGAAAATAAAAAGAAGGAAGAGGTAAAAAAAAAAAAAACCCTCAATAATCAGGTGATCCTGAACATGATGAGAATCCAGATCAGCCATGTTGTCATGCCATGAAACCGAGTCCATGGCTTCATTCACTGCTGACATGATCTATCTTTAGTGATGGCATCATGTGCACTTCTGTTTCTTCTCACCTTATCCTGTCATGTGGAAAGTATTTATTGTTCACAGTTTAAAAACCCAGAGGAGTTTTAAAGATGGCCAGCACTCCTATACTAGGAAGTGGCTACACCATCATCACTCAGGCTATTCCACAACTCCGGTTAAACAACATTGACAAAATTCCTCTGAGACACAAAGCCAACTGCAGAAATTCCTGAAAGGAGAATCCAAAATGCTGGGAGTAATTTACACAATGACAAAGCAGCACTGAAAACATTAGTGGTGTGGTTGTCACAATGCCATGCCATTTTAATTGAAATCAAGAATTTTAAATGAAGATTTTTATAGTTTTTGGGAGCATTTTTTATTATGTAAAGTTACTTACAAGTAGTAGTTAATTTTTTTAAACTACTTTTAGTTTATTTAATAAATAAGTAAAGAAAGAATATAAAAGTATCATTAAAGATGGAGACAGACCATAGAGTACATGGTTCACACCCATCTTTGGCAGGTTCTATATAACCATTTGCATCATATTTGATACACCAGGTTCTGAGGCTTCTATCTTATCAACATGATCAAATCTTTCCTTAAAAACCCAATGTATATGACCTGATACATGTATTCTGCCCCCTTGTGGATCATCATGCCACTGCAGACATTGAAATTTTTTTTTTTTTTTTTTTTACCTTTTCAAAATGGCTAATGTCATGAAATGATGCACACCTAAATGACTAAAACTAAATGAGCTCATTTTAAATTTGATGCATGCAGGTGTAAAACAGTTAGGATGGTGACAAAGGGCTGAAAAAGCTAAATATTTTGAAATATTTTGTGGAATACCTTGAAAAATCTCTTCATCTACAGTGCATAACATCAACAAATGAGTTTGAGAAACTAGAGAACTCGTTGTGCGTAAGGGTCAAGGTCGAAGACCTTTGATGGATACCAGAGGTCTTCAGGCTCTCAGACGACTCATCGGCAAGATTGTGCCAATGACATAACTAAATGGGCCCGGATTGTGTTTACTGTGTCAGTAAACACAATCCGCTGTACCGTCTGCAGATGCAAACTAATGCTCTATCATGCAAAAAGGAAGCCATATGTAAAAATGTTCCAGAAGCACTGATGCATATGCATCGTATATGGATATATAATGCAGATATGGTACATACAGTATGCTCCAGGGAAGGCCTTTTGTATTTCAGCAGGACAATGCAAAACCACATACTGTACATGGTTCATAGTAGAAGAGTCCTGGTGCTGAAATAGCCTGACTGCAGTCCAGATCTTTCACCTATAGAGAACATTTGGCACCTCATTAAACAAAAAATATGTCAAAGACAACCAAGGGCTCCTCAGCAGCTGGAAACCTACAGTAGGTAGTCAGAATACTCACTCACAGCCGTACTCATCACCGCGACAAAATGACAGCAGCCAAAAGAAATCAGTCGCATTTCAAAGTCATTTGTTAAATGACCATCAGGTGGCACAAAGGGGCATTTAACAAAATGGCTGCAATTTCCACAGTTTTTCTTTGAAAGTAGAGCTTAAGTAGAAAAGTCATAAAAATATGTATCAAAGAAAAAAAAAACATTTAAACGTTGTTTAAACAGACAATCAAATTCACTAGCTGGCAATTTTATTTGTACAAAGAATGAACTGTTTTACAGCCCATCTCTGTTTTTATCAGTTTATTGTTATAATAATATTTATAATATTTACAATACATTTAAAGACATCAAATGTTTATTATAGAAATAACTGTATAAATAGACTTTCAGAATAAAAAAAAATTAGAATAACACAAAAAAATCCTGTTTTGCATTTGTGTAAATGTTTCATATGATTTTTTTTTTTCAGAAATTCTGTAAAATTTATGCAGTATAATCAGGGCTGTCAATTCACTATTCATTCTTGGTTGCTGTTTTGGTGTTAATGTGTGTGCTTTACAATCGACAACATTCAAATGCAAATAATTCGCCCTTCCCTGCTTCAAGCTTAATGACTTTTAGGATTACTAAAATTAAGGTAAACCCTCTACTGTACATCTTCCTTCATTGCACTCGGTGCATATAACCCTTTCTGTTTATAACCCTTCCTGTGTACAATTTAAATATGTGTACAGTATACATATGCAAATCATTTATCATAGCATACATCCAAATCATTGCACAAATTGCACATAACTCTTTTTCTGTATACATGCAAATTGTTTATCATGGTATACAATACCTTCCGTATTGCACCACCTATAATAATTTGCTCATTTGCACTCATTGTATTTATCATCCTCACTATATACTGTTTATATATGCAAATTATTCTGCACTGTGAAAATGCACATCTGGTTAAATTCTAACTGTATTCCGTTGTCTTGTACCTACATGTGCAATGACCAGTTTGAATCTATTCAAATCTCCACAGATTGCAGAAGTACACCAAGTACTGTACATACTCAAGTAATAGTACATCCCTAAAAATGTATCCCTCTCGCCTGGCAGTTCCAACCTCAGCATCCTTTTACTGATATCTATTGACATTGATATCTATCTCTCCTCAGGATATGTCCAAAACCACCTCAATCTGACCTCAGTGACTTGATGTCCAAAACATCTAAAATCGTCTGTCCCGGTAAAATGTACAGTACTTTAAGCACAGAAGTACAAGTACTCCACGAATAAACAGATTTTTACTAATAAATAGTATTTTATTTTTATTTTTTTAAAGCAGAATTGAAGTTGATACTGTTGACCATTAATTTGCAAGTGTGGTAGAGATTTTTTTTTCTTTCTGCAGAAATTTGCAGAAGTTTTTTTTTTATTATTATTATTTTTTTTTAACAAAATGAAAGTATAAATCAATAATGAATACAATTCATCTGCTGTGTTCAGATGTTTTACAAGGTCCTGAAATCTTGTAGGCATTACAAGAGATGATGATAAACAAATATTAGTTTATTAGGCCAATGTATTTAAAATGCAAGTTATATTAAGGGTTTGCCTGGTTGGTTTAGACATGGCTGGACAGAGATGAGTGACACTACAAAGGACATTACAGCTAGAATGTTGAATTACCTTCGGCACTGGAGAGTTTTTAAGGAGCTGCGTCATTTCAGATGCTAAAAATACATTGTTGATTAATTTTGTTATATATAAATTTAAAAAAGGGAAATATGCGTTTGCCTTTTTGCACAAAGACAGATGAAAAAAGAGAACATAGATTATTACGTCACTAAAACTAATGGAAATGCGTCCCTGGACATGATGTAGCTTAGCTAGATAGTTGCTACCATTGTTAGCACACAGAATACAATCAAACATTTTTATAAATATAATGTGTTAAAAAATTTTTTTTGTTTTTCCCATGAAACACAAACCCAACAGTTCACAACTCTTTTTCTCAGTATGTTCGCTTGATCGCTTTTAATCTTACCTTAAGAAGTAAACACGTTCGAGACACTTGAAAAAGGAGGAGAAGAATCC
>JAAGKR010012157.1:0-15956 GCA_011419295.1 Clarias macrocephalus
CTGCCATGAGACCTCAAGATCTTTAAAAGTGATGGAGTCACTTTCTGGCCTAGCTTGATTTCCTTCAGGGTGTTGGAGGATGGGTTCGATACAAGTGGGAAACAGCTGTGCCCACCTTGTGATCGAATTCCATATGACACCCAAATATGTTGTCCTCTGAACAGGAAATAGAACGCCTTTCGTGGCGTTGAGTCTCAATCCTAAAGAATGGATATGAGCTAGGATGACATCCCGATGTCGAAGCGCTAGCTATTAAGACTGAGCTAGGATCAGCCAGAATACGGATGCCCTGGAATCATAGAGCCAGAGCTGCATCCGTGCATTTTATATGTGCGGGGTGACAGGGCTAGGCCAGATAGAAGGACCCGATACTGGTAAGCTTCGCCCCCGAAAGCAAACCTCAGGAACCTCCTGTGTTGTGGCAATATTTCTATATGAAAATATGCGTCATTCAGGTCGACCGTCACAAACCAAACCTCTGGTTGAATTTGAGAACAATCATTCTGTAACTGCCAAGTCAGCAGATGTGCTCGCTCCGGTTTCATGGAAGTGAAGACCACGCCATTGAAAACGCGGAGGACGATGTGCAACGGAGGGGGGGTGTTAGGTGTCTGGCATCCTGAAACAAGGCAGGAAGGAACCGAGCTCCTAACATTTTGCTGGAGACCGCTGCTTCCCGAAACACCAGAGGTGGCGGAGATTAAACAACGGCCCCCATAGGGTGTCAGGGAGGAGTCTTTATCCCCTATTGGATTTTTTACACGTCCCTCCCCAGGGGGAGACACCCCCGTGGTCCTGGGCACGTCAACCTCAGGACTTCCTTTTTGGCGGAGATAATGCTCCTCAGGTCCGGTGCTTTCTTTCTTTTTGAGGCAGATTGCGAAGCGCGACGAGTCCTTCCCCTGTCTCTACGAGGGGGTAGCTGGCTCGGCACACACTCCTTCTGCACCTCACGCCCTCGTTGGGACCAGACCTGGTCGGGACTGGGTGACCGACGGTCCCGACTCCTGAGCACGGCAGGGGAGAAACCTCACAGAGGTCTGCTCGTAGAGCTTCGCCTCCCGAACCTAGTGGCGGCGGTGTTTACAGCCGAAAGGCGAGGGAGGGGGGGGAGGGCATCAAGGAGGAAACCACGATCCCTGACCTTGATGCCCGTAAGATTAAATCACAGATGTCTCTCCGTGGCGACCGCGGCAGCCATAGAACGGCCGTCTGCTTGGTGGCACAGAGAAATAAATCTGTGGCTAGGCGCCATCAATAGACCCGCCAGTGCTCAGAACTCTTAGCAGGTGAGCTTGGTATGCCTGAAAAACTGCCATGGTGTGCAGAGCAGCACCAGCCTGACCCGCTGCCTGAAAAGCTTTCCCCACCAACGAAGATGTTAGTCTACATGGCTTGGTGGGCAATGTAGGCTTTTTCAGGGAGGATGAGCTCCCAGGAGAAAGATAGCTCGCAAGTGTCTCTTCAATCTGGGGTATCATCATAAAACGGGATGAATCAGGCTTATTCCATGAAAGAGTTAACTCGTCGCCAAAAAAATAAAGGGGGGGAGGGGGAACCCTCGTTGAGGCCACTCCCCTGGCCACCTGACAGAAACCTGTCATCTAACTTTGAGCGCTTGGGGATTTTTTTTTATTTTATTTATTTATTTTTGCGGCGAGAAAGGAAATCTGTTCGGTCCCTTCACAAAAAGCGCCGGAGAAGCGCTTGAGAAGCGGACGCTAAAACTTCCTGATCCGGGGAGAGCGCGAGAGAAAGGGGAAAAACCCGTCTTATGCGCGTCTGCCCGATCGGCACGCTATCTCCATAGAAGCAAGTGAGGAATTCTCTTTCCCCCGCTCATAAGAAGCGCCGGAGCGCGCTTGAGAAGCGGACGCTAAAACTTCCTGATCCGGGGAGAGCGAGAGAGAAAGGGGAAAAACCCGTCTTATGCGCGTCTGCCCGATCGGCACGCTATCTCCATAAAAGCAAGTGAGGAATTCTCTTTCGTCTGCTCATAAGGAGCGCCGGAGCGCTCTTGAGAAGCAGACGCTAAACACTTCCTGATCCGGGGAGAGCGCGAGAGAAAGGGGGAAATCCCGTCTCATACGCACGCGAGCCCCAGGAATGCGCCAAGGCTCGCCGTTTCTCTTTAAAGAAAGCGAGCCGCGCGCGAAGTGCCTTAATAGCTTTCCATTATCGGTAAGTAAAGTTTTTCTTTCATACCGTGATTCTGTTGCACACCTACGCAAACACAAAGTCGGTCCTGAAGACAAAAAGATCTGAGGATGTTTCCGGTTCACTCCTATTTATAACCTGCAGGTGCACCTTATTCGGTGACGTCATGCCTGGCACAGGTTATAAGTCGAAGGTATTCGGCGGGTTTGACATGCACAGGCTTCACAACCGGGCAACAAAGAGATGTTCCCATAGCGTTTTCACGCAGCATTGAGTGTAGCTTTTGAAAGGGAACACTGGCATTCTCAGCCCGGCATTGTGGCCCCTCATAGTTGTCCATTGGTCTTGGGTTCTCTCACAAATGAAGGTACATCTGCATCCTGAGTTTTGTGTGAGAACGGCTGATGTCTGATGTTGTGTGTGTGACATTTTTTTTCCTATTCTCTGCTACTCTGTGGCGGCTGGAGCAACAAAATTTGTGTGTGTGTGGGGGGGGGGGGATGGCACAAACAAAATTAATATAAAACTTTTAATAATCACATGTAAATAGCCATTCATCAGGTGATTAAGCATCATTACTACTAGTATAAAATAAACTCATGACTCACATCGCATCCAGTCAGCAGCTCCGCTTGCCACAAGAAGTGCTGGAAAAGCACCGAGTGGGAGCTCGGCCGTGATCACATGACTGCTGCTTAATTAGAAGATCAGGTCGATCTGGTCTGAGCTCTTTAATTTTATTTCTTTCTTCATCCGATCACCTTGCGAAGGGGTATTTTAGCAAAGAAATGACAGAATTTCCTTTCATATTTAGCTGGCTTCCATGTCAATCACTATTCAATACATGAACTAACAATCTGCTGAGCGTTCATAAGACTCATTGAGAATGGCCCAATCGCATGAGACCAAATATTTAAAAACAGTATTGATTCGCTAAGAACAAAAGTGGGAGGGTTCGGGGCGCACAGTGCCGCTAATTTGGGAATGCCAATTAGCCTTATCAAAATGTTTTAAGACAATGGAGGAAACTGGAGTATCAGGAGTAAACCCACCAAGCACAGGCAGAACATGCAAATTCATGCACACAGAACCCCAGGTGTGAACCAAATCCTCAACCTTGAGGTTCAAGGCCACAGTGCTAACCACTACACCATGCCCTGCTATGAAAATATTATAATATTAATATATAATTGAATCTTTCCATGTGATCTTTTCTTTACTGAAATATAAGCATGTCCCTAACATTTTATTCTTTTATTAATTTATATCATTTTTATTCATTTATTTATAAAACAAAGAAGAAGAATAAAAAAGTATTAATAAAAATAAATATTTGTGGTTCCTTATCACAACTCATCAAGATGACCAAAAGATTCTCTGTTCAGAAGACATTGCAATTGAATTTGTAAGAAAGAGATTTGCATGTTCTCCCTGTGCTTGGTGGGTTTCCTCCGGGTACTCCGGTTTCCTCCCACAGACCAAAGACATGCAGTTTAGGCTGATTGGCTTCCCAAAGAATTGCTCGTAGTGTGTGAATGAGTGTGTAGGTGTGTGTATGTGTGTGAACCCTGCCATGGATTGACACCCTGTCCAGGGTGTACCCTGCCTCGTACCCTAAGCCTCCTGGGATAGGCTACAGGCCTCCCTCGACCCTGCATACAGGATGAAGTGGAATAGAAGATGAGTGAGTGAGTGAGTGAGTGAGTGAGTGAGTGAGTGAGTGAGATGTTTTGATAATGATGTAGAGTTTAATTCATAAATGTGATCTAACAAAGACAAAGAGCAAATATTAACCATATAACCTGTGTATATTGCTTGTAATAAGGATGAAGTAAACATTTGTTTAAGCTCCCAGGTCTTCACAGTTGCAGTATGTTGTCTTATATCTGCCCTGTTGTCATTAGCTGTTGTCACTGGTTTTCACAATCTTTCTGTTGTTATTCTGCATTTTTTTCTTCGTTAAAAGACTGCATGAAATACCATCAATAAAAATGTGGAAACAAATTCATATTATTGCCATTAATTAATGAATTTAAAAAGAGTAATAAGAGTGACCCAACATGAACCCATCATTTAAAGCTCACCAATTTTACATTCTTTTTATACATACTATACATAGTAGGTCTATTTGTAGCTTTTCCAACTTTCATTTCTGATGAACAAAACAAGTGGAATTATATTTTCCAGCAGCAACAATTTATTTTGTGTTTATTTAAGACTTGTTAGTTCATGATAAGGTTCTGTGACTGCACAACAATCCCTGCTATCCGTTATCTCCCAAATGAGGATGGGTTCCCTGTTGAGTCTGGTTCCTCTTCTTATATTTCTTCTTATTGTCATCCCAAGGAGTTGCCTCATCTTATTCATCAGAGACAAACTGATCATTTTCATACACATTTCATACTCATTTCCATATATATTTTTATTTTGTAAAATGTTCAAAGTGATATACAAATAACATTGAATTGTATCCTCACTGTTCAGTGACATAAAGCTGCTAACATACACTTATTTAAAACCAGTCTAAATCCCTGCTTTAGGGGCTGTATTTATGTATTTATTCATTTATTTAGATGCTGGCTGGATAAAGTTACTAAGATGCTCTTCAAGTCACTGTTAAAAAGGGCTTTGATATTGATCAGGCTGTTGGGACAAACAGTAAATGCTGTGTCCAAATTTGGAAAGCCTAAAATACTTGTCTTTGTGTTCATGTACCTCTAGGTGGAGACACTGCAGGGAGCAGGTGTTACAGAGTGACTGCAGTGTGTGTGGTGCTGCTGTGTGTCCTCCTGCTGACTGCCGTCACAGTTATATGGATCAAATACGATATGCTGAATACAGAAAACAACCAGTTACAGACCAGTTACAACAACCTGACTACAGAGAAGAGCCAGTTACAGACCAGTTACAACAGCCTGACTAGAGAGAAGAGCCAGTTACAGACCAGATACAACAGCCTGACTACAGAGAAGAAACAGTTACAGACCAGATACAACAGCCTGACTACAGAGAAGAGCCAGTTACAGACCAGATACAACAGCCTGACTAGAGAGAGAGTCGAGTTACAGACCAGATACAACAGCCTGACTAGAGAGAGAGACCAGTTACAGACCAGTTACAACACCCTGACTACAGAGAGAGACCAGTTACAGACCAGATACAACAGCCTGACTAGAGAGAGAGACCAGTTACAGGCAGAGAGAGACAGATGCCGGAGAGGACAGTAACTAAATATTTAGCATTACATTTTCTGCATGTCAAATGTTCTCAGTGAATATCCATGAGCCGTCTTCAAAGCATTAAGATTTAACTCACATCCTCTCACATGTTTCTCCATATATATAGCTGAGTTGCTGTTAACCTGCGATTTCTGAGGCTGGTGACTCGGATGAACTTATAGAGGTGACTCTTGGTCTTCCTTTCCGCATGTCAGCCAGTTTCTTTGTAGCGCTTGATGGTTTTTGTGGCTGCACTTGGGGACACTTTCAAAGTTTTCCCAATTTTTCGGACTGACTGACCTTCGTTTCTTAAAGTAATGATGCCACTCGTTTTTCTTTACTTAGATGCTTTTTTCTTGCCATAATACAAATTCAAACTCTTTGAATGAGAAGGTGTGTCCAAACTTTTGGTCTGTACTATATATATATATATTTTTTTTTCATTAACATGAAAAAAAAAATAATGGTAATGAAATTTAATCATATTAACATAACGATTAATAACAGTTACTTCTAGTTAATTTCTTACTTATCTAATTATTAAGCATACTTGCACAGTAATTTCTGATTCTTAAGTAGTCTTACGTTTCTCCTAACTAATAGCTAATTGTCTGTGTTTTCAGAAAGACTAGGCTGTCTTTTGTACAACTGAAGTAAATTGATAAAATTGGATACCATTAGGATATAAAGTTTAAATTTCTAAATGTTATGAGCTGAAATTGGACTACTTGATTCACATCTAAGACGTTGCTGCCCAGGAACTCCTTTAATGGCTCAAACATGTGGAAATGGTTAGGAGCAAAGTCGGGACCAGCTGTTTTTGAAGTTAACTGGGCTCCGCCGATTGAGTTGACATCACACATGCACAGCTTTAAACATTTAAACATACACCCCACAGATTAACTAATCAATAGCTTTTAATCAACTACATTAAGATGATTAAGGACTGAACAAGTGTCCAACTTCACCACTTCTTCAACTTTATTGATATTTACTCTACAGTACAAAAGACAGGAATTTGATGTTAGTTGTATCTTCATGTATGTTGTTGTTTTGTCAGTGACACAAAGTGCTCAGAAAGTGCCCATGTCTTTTACTGATACATATGTATCAGTAAAATATGTACCCTCATGATTTCCTCAAGAGCCTCACTGTTTTCTTTCTTGAAGTTAAACAAGAAAAACATACAACTGGCCATGTAAATAAGAAAGCACAAAATGCAACTTCTTCTCAAAACGTTGTTAAAATTAAATGAAAATATATATTAAATAAAAGTGTTATTTCCTGTGTTTGAATGTGTGGTTGTTGATGTGATTATTTATTTATTTGTTTGTTTGTTTGTTTGTTTGTTTGTTTGTTTGTAAATGAGAGAACAGTGGTTAATGCTCACCATAAAATCATGTAAAACACATGTTTTAACAATCTCAATTAAAGCTGCATAAAAGCTTCTGAATAAAAAATCTACAAATAATTTCAGATCTACTGCAGGATCAGAATTTAAAAGTGCCATAAATATACTTGTTTCTTATAAATTCGTTATAAAAGCAACACATGAAAAGACTGATAGCTTTTTATAATGATTTTATAAGAAACAAGTTGATGAATTGGTGCAGTGTATACATCATTATAATATAACAATGTTATTTTCATATTTTATAACTACTGCACTTCAACAAGATCATCTGGAGTCTGAGTGAGAATTACAGCTCAAATGTCTTCACAGTTTGATAAGTAGCCATTAATGTCCCTTCTCTGATGTGTAACTTTACTGACAGCAGCACATTTCATTCACTTCACACAGAGTACAGACGCTCAGTCTGTCAGTCAGGCCCACACACAGACACAGTTATTTCATTTTTAGTGAAACTACAGCAAATATATTAATCAACTCTTGATATCACAAGATGAAAACATTTCATTTTGGCTCTGTACTGTCCATTAATACACTTTGTGTTCATCCAAGTGTTCTGACTTCAACTCTCTACATGTAGACATCTTCATGTAATCCAATGCTTTAAAATCCTGACTTTTTTATATGTTTAATGACAATAAACACTCTGAAATCTAAAGAAATTAGTGTTCCCAAATTGCGTGTGTGAATGTGTGTGTGAGTGTTGATGGGAGGTCTTACAAAATGGGAATAAATACAAAAGTCGTCATTGGACTCCATGGTCCCTAGTTGGACTAGAGAGGTTCCTAGATGGAACGATGGAAGTGTGGGTTATAATTAAAACATACTTTTAAAGGCTTCAGAATCATAGTAGCCATTAAAATAAATTAAAAGCTTTAGTGGATTTTATTTTCAGAAATAGTTTTTATTTTATTTAATATTAATGAAACTATTATGAAGATGAAGATGATGAGGGTGGTGCTGAATGTGTTGATTGTACTATCAAGAGTGTATGTTGTGCATGTTTAACAAATTGTCCATGGGTGACGTCGTGAAGGGTTTGAGATGTGGAATACCGGATGGATCCGGAGCGCCGCAGGCAGCTGGAGCCAGTAGGTGACAGGATTGTCATGGAGGGCAATGCAATAGGGGCCAATGAACCTGGGTGAGAGCTTTTTGGATTCCGTGTGGAGGTGTAGGTTTTTTGTGTACAGCCATACCTTGTCACCTGTGTGGTACAATCGTCCTGGAGGGTGTCGATGGCGATGCTGTGAGGTGTAGCGGATGTTGGCGCAGTAGATAGCCTCCTTGGCTTGAATCCTTGACCGTTGACACTCTCGGACCAACCATTGGGCCGAGGGTACTTCAACCTCCGGTTCTTGATGTCCAAACATCAGAGGTTGGAAACCCTGGCATACCTCAAATGGGCTCAACTTCGTGGCGGAGGAGACAGAGGTTGTGGGAAAGTTCCGCCCAAATGAGGTAGCGGGCCCAGGAGTGCTGGCGGTTGGCAATGAAACATCTCAGGTAGCGGTCCAGTTGTTGGTTGGCATATTCCATCTGACCTTAGTTTGGGGATGGTAGCCCAAGGAGAGACTGCATGTTGAATTGATCAGACGGCAGAAGGTCTTCCAGAACTGTGCAGTGAACTGGGGCTTCCTGTCCGAGATGATGTCCTTTGGGAACCCATGCAGACGGACTACATGCTATAATATCAGCTCGGCTGTCCTTTTAGCTGATGGGAGTCTGGTGAGGGCCACCAGGTGCACAGCTTTGGAGAACTGATCTACTATGGTCATGACGACGTTCTTTCCCTCAGAGACCAGCAGGCCCATGAAGAAGTCAATGGCAATGTGCATCCAGGGCCGATGGGGAACGGGGAGTGGTTGGAGTTCCCCTGGCGTTGGTTGTTTGGTGATCTTGGCCCTGGCACACTGGGCGCGAACACCTCGATGTCCTTGGCCATTGAGGGCCACCAGAAAGCACGCTGGATGTTTTTGAGGGTGCGCTGCGTGCCTGGGTGCCCTGACAGCGGCGAGGAATGGCCCCACTGGATGAGGTCGGCCTTGATGTTTCCGGGTATGTAGAGTTGTCCAGACGGCTGTAGAAGAAATTTTTATCTGATTTTATGTGACATACCCTACTTTTAAGAAATAAAAAGATACCTCAGCTTGCAATAATGGGAGGCTTGCGTGAGAAGCCGAGCATATAGGCCCCTTTGGAATGTGCCTGTGTAAGAAATCCGATCTATACATTGAGGCACCAAGAACTGGGAACCTTAATGAAACCCAGATGTTTTATGTAAAGTAAGCGCGGGAAAACTGTCCGCCTTTGTCTAGGATCAGTATTTAAGCAAGAAGCCGTCAGGAGTCGGTGTGTGTTCTGCAGACCTCCCGACTTTATTGATCAACCAATAAAGTTGTAACCTTCTGAAATCAAAGCCTGAGTCGTCAATTAATTTCCACGACACAATCACTCGACCGCACGCGTTATAACCTCTAATAATTCCTCATAAGCTCTGTGAGCACTGGAGGAGCGCTGTGAGGAGGCTACTTTCATGGAAGCGAGAGAGGAGGATTCTTCCGCTCCTTCATAAGAAGCGCCAGAGCGCGCTTGCGATGCGGAAGCTAAAACTTCCTGATCCGGAGAGAGCGAGAGAGAAATTGGAAATTCCGTCTCATGCGCGTCTGCCAGATCAGCACGCGAGCCCCAGGAATGCGCCGCGGCTCACGGTTTCTCTTTAAAGAAAGCGAGCCACGCGCGAAGCACCTTAATAGGGAGAAGATCACAGTACTCACAGTCTCCCTGAAGCCCGAGGCGAGCGTGTTCTTCCCCCAAGAACTCGAGACAAAATTCATGAAGATCGCCCTCCGAAAGAGATCTATCGCACGGATGCACGCATCTCTTAAGCAACTCCGCCATATCGGTGAGTTAATGCTGTTATTTTCCTTTTTATTTTTGCTTTCGTTATGTCTTGTACATGCACACGCAAACACAAAACGGTCCTGAAGACAAAACAATCTGAGGATGTTTCCGGTTCACTCCTATTTATAACCTGCAGGTGCACCTTATTCG
Organism: Clarias macrocephalus; assembly: GCA_011419295.1. Lineage (NCBI taxonomy): Eukaryota > Metazoa > Chordata > Actinopteri > Siluriformes > Clariidae > Clarias > Clarias macrocephalus. The sequence goes on from JAAGKR010012157.1 coordinate 9,841, forward strand.
GTGACCTCATGCCTGGCAGAGGTTATAAGCCGAGGTATTCGGCAGTTTTGACATGCACAGGCTTCACAAGCGGACAACAAAGAGATGTTCCAATAGCGTTACACAGCATCGAGTGCAGCTTTTGAAAGGGCACTGCATATCTGTGGCTTATGTTAATTTCATACTTCCTCACTCAAGTCAAGCAGCGGGAGTGATAATGTATAAATACTTCAGGAACCAATACGCCACTGGGTGCAACGGTGAAGATTAGAGTATGCATTTGCTGAAAATGAAAGAAAAGCATTTTGCAGGTATGTGTGCATTAATACATTAATTTTACATCACGGAGCACATGCACACACACATACAACTATAATGGACATTTGAACTACAGTGATTATTTGTTTGCATATCTTTTTTTTTAGCTGTTTTATTATTTTATCATTTCTTTCTTCTTTTATTGTTATTTATATATAATGTTATTTTAATACTTTAACAGTAATGGTGAATAATAACAATAATTTAATAAAAAATATTTTTGGTTTATTTGCTCATCCTATTACACATTCAAGTGTAAGAGGTGTGGATCCAGGCTTTTTAGTGTCTGCATGAAAAAAAATTCTGCTTGAATTACGTGTGATACAAAAAGTAACAACAGGCTTCATAACATTTACAGTAGGTAGTCAAGGGGGATGTCTATTAACGATGTGCATACCGCCGTGGCAAAACAACAGCAGCCAAAATAAATCAGTCGCATTTCGTGTCATTCATGGTAGTGCAAAGTGACATTTTCATTTGACACAGTTTTCAAATATAAAATGTCATAAAAATGTCATATGAAAAATCTGAATCAGTGCTATTGACATTTACTGTACAATAATAAAAAACATGGTTAAATGTTGTTTAGACAGACGATCAAGTTCACTAGCTAACAATTTTATTTGTACAAAGAATTAACTGTTATATAGCTTATCTCTGTTTAATATACAGTACAGTAGAAATAATTTGAAAAATAATCCTTCAGTATAGAAAATTACAATAACTCAGAAAATACATTTTAAAAAATGCTGTTTTTTCTGTAAACACCTTATTGGGTTATTTTGACAAAACATCTTTTTTATTCCTTATTCTCTGGTTTCTCCAAATGGCCTGCATTTCAAATGTTTGAAATATTACTGTTATCGTGTCACAAAATGTAGTTTTAAGAGTTATTTAGGTGAGAATGTATGTGTGTACAGCTCAAAATCTCCATCGGTTATTACAGATAGCGTCTATTTAAAAAATTGCCCCATCGATTTCGGAGATTTGAGCTGCCTCAAGTACAGTAGCTGTACAGTAGCTGCCCAACGCAGCCTCACCTCGGAAAGAATTTCTGAAAACTACTGCTGGCTGTGATGTCTCTGTAAGGGTTAAAACAGTGGAGATATTTTATTTTTGGTATTTCTAACTGGTATACTATATACGGTTATAGTATAATATATCGCGGCTGTGTGACGCATCCTGTACTTTTAATTCCAGAGTCTTTGGTGGAGGATTTTTATGTTTATTTTAAAGTTGTCTTTGATGATAACTACACAAAGCATTGTCTTCCCACCTGGGAGTTTTTCCAGCATTCTGTATATCAGATTGATGGACATGTGTCCTCATCTGTTAAATTTTTGAGGACAACAGTTTTTTCAGCCTACATTTAATCAACAATATTTTTTAAAAGTTCTATTGTTCTTGTTCTTAAATTTATTTTGAAGTAAATGAAATAATAATAGTTAAAATAGTAAAATAAATAGGTTAATCGTTTAAATAGTTAAAATAAATAGTTCAAATATTAAGATGGGGAAGCATTAAGATGTTTGATGTCATGTGGGCATTATAAGATTTGTATTAAAAACTTAAAGAAAAAGTGGCAGCTGGCACACTTCAAAATAGATGCAAATATTATATTATAAAATATTTTTATAGTCTAAATAAAACTGCTTTACTATTTGTGCTATTTTTGTTTACTTACACTATTTGTTAATTTAATTTAAATTAAGTTTGGGCTCTGGGTGTTGAGCCGGCATCGTGATCCTCCTCTTTAATTTCCTACGTAGTCTAATCAGCGCTCAACTGCACACAAAGTTTTCGAGAGTGTGGAGAAATTTTGTTGTACTAAACAAAATTTATGCAGTATAATCAGGTCCTCTTATTCCTATTTATCCTTGTTTGTTGTTCTTTTACTGTTACTGTGTGTGCTTTCAAATGCAAGTAATTCACCCCTACCCGGGTTTGAATCAGCTGTTCTCACCTATACATTCAGAGAAACGAAAATGCACCCCTCCCCACTTTAAGACCCACTCGGATGGTCTTCAGGCCTCTTGTTAAATTTGTATAAATTTAATTCTAGATTCTTAAATTGACATTGTTGTGGTTTTAATCCCTGGAATGGAAGTAATTGAGATTTTCCTTATCATAACATGCATTGTATTGTTTTGTTTTTTTTAATGACTCTGCACACAATAAATTCTTGGGTATTTTTATAGGATGTTTTAATTTTAGATTTTATTTAAAAAATTATAAATAAATTAATTAATTAAATAAAATTTTTCCATTTGTATTTTCCATTTGTAAAATAGCATAAAAATAATTTGTGTATACAGTTTCTTCTTCGACTTTCCATTTTTTTAAAAAAGAGCACACTTAAAATAAGCATTTTGCTGAGATTATTTGTTTGCAACTACCTAAATTTTCATCATGGTTGAGTTTTAGTGTTGACCAAATTTGTGAGCAATCATATGGATGCATTAACTTTCACTGCAATGATATGACAGGGACAATCTGATAATTTTGAGTTATACATAATTTCTCACACATTTTAAACTCATTTCCCAAATTGTCTTCTCTGTAAACCTGCTTTAAGACAATGGCCATTGTTAAAATTGCTGTAAAAACAAAACTGGATTTAATTGAACTATTAAAAGCCTTAGAATTAGCAGTATCTATTTTGCTTTATTGTGCTAAAAGCATGAACACTGTGCTAACTTGGATGTAGCAGACACAGAGGTAGAGATGACAGGAGAAAGAGTGAGAAGCACATTTATTGTCATGCACCAAAACAATATACAGTGGCAAGAAAAAAAGCTGTGAACCATTTGGCTTTATGAGGATTTTTGCATTGATCTCTCATAATATTGCTCTGATCTTCATCTTTGTAATAATCAGAGACCAAACTAAAAACACTCGAAAAAAAAAAACACTCGAAAACCGTGTGAAACAGTTCCCTAAAATAAATGCTGGTGGTTCAGACACAACTACATACTGTTTGCCAAAAGTGCCCCAGACATCACACCTATTGTGTATGTGGTTCCTCTCCAAATTATTGCTGTACCTTTACACTTCACTAGAACTAAGAGGAACTAACTGAACCCTTATTCAGCATGACAACATCCCTGCGAGATACACAAGGCCAGCTCCATGAAGACGTGGCGTGGTAACAGTGAGTTGGAGTGGAAGAACTTTAGTGTCCTGCACAGAGCGCCGACTGAACCCCACTGAACCATCAGCTTTGGGATGAACTTGAACTGGACCCTCCTCAACATCCCGATATCAGCACCTGAGCTCAATAATCAAGCTGAATAACTTTGCAGTATAAGCTTTTCTTCGATTTTAGTTTCTTTGACACAGATCCCACACCCAGTTACCAAATACAGTGGAACCTCGGATTGCAAATAAGGCGGTTTGCGAGGTGTTCCACAAGACAAGATTTTTAATACATTTTGACTTGAAAAATAAATTAGTCTTGGTTGACAAGTACCGAGTATCATTTATCACGCATGCGCTTCTTGTTTTGACACCGAGCGTCACGTGATCACAACTGAGCCAATATTTTTTCTCTCATGCACTGCAGAATTGTGGGTAATCATATGCTCTGCTGGGTCTTTCACTGGTATAATCGACATCTGTGCATATTTTATTTTGTATTTGTATGCGTGTGTACAGCACGCGTGTACTGTTTTAACACACGTGTGCGTGTAAGGCAAAAGAAAGTTTCATTAGAGAGATTAAAGATCCATTTTCTCTGTGTGTGTCAGCCTGCAATTTGTGTGTGCTCGTCATCCTTCTCTCGCCTTCACACACACACACACACTCTTTCTCTCTCTCTCTTATGGAAACACTGCTCTGTTGCGATTCTTTTCAAAGATAAAGTGCAGGTTGAAGCAGTGATTCCATTAGTGTGCGCTCACGCGAGTGTCATTAGCGATGTTCCTTGTTAATTCTTCTGATAAAACAGTCTTTCCGTTAATGTGTGTGTGTGTGTGTGCGTGTGCGTGTGTATGAGAAACTTAAATAAGAAAGGAAGAATTGGGTTACTGTGTAAAATGAGGAGATGGAGAGGGGATGGTCTGATTCCTCCTCTCCTCTTACTTTAGCTTCACACGCACACACAAAGACACACTCACACTCTCACACACAGCGCCTGCCCGCTTTATATTTTGTATTAATTATTTTTATGTATATATTTTTTGGGCCTGTAGAACAAATAGTTTCCATTATTTCTTATGGGAAAATTTGCTTTGATTTATGAGTGTTTTAAAATATGAGCCCGCCCGCTTCCAGAACAAATTATGTTCGTAATCCAAGGTTCCATTATACATAACACTAACTAAATTATTTCATTTAAAATTGGGTTTCCTCCCACAGTCCAAAGACAGGTTAGGCTAATTGGTGTTCCCAAATTGCCCGTAGTGTGAATGAGTGTACATCTACATCTAGGCATTTGGCAGACAACCTTATCCAGAGCGACTTACATTTTTATCTCATGAGTGTATGAGTGTGTGTGTCTGTGGCCTGCAATGGATTGGAACACTGTCCAGGGTGTTTCCTGCCTTGTGCCCTAAGCCTCCTGGGAGAGGCTCCAGGCCCCCGATTAAGGATTAAGAGGTATAGACGATAAGTGAGTGAGAACAAGCAACAGACTTGAAGGTGCAGGGTGAATCACTGTTCAATACATTTCCGCATTTAGGATATACATTACATTATAATCTTTTGATTAAAAGTTATTATTCATGAATTTGTGTAATTAATTTAAATTATTTAACGGCGTTAATTGATTGTATAATTGTGTAATAAAATTTTTCCTATAAGGCACTATATAGATATAGACGGAATTCACTATCAAATGTTTTTCACGTTCTAACTCCATGGTGTTTCCTGATGTTTATTTCTTTCTACACTGTAAAACAATACTGAAGACATTTATTCAAAACACACAATAATCTCCTCTGAACAGTTGATATTGAGATGTATATCTGCTACTTCTGTTCTGAACTTCTCCTCTGCAGCAGTAAGTTTTGGTCTCGCTTTCCTGGGAAGGTCTTCATGAGAGACAGTTTCATCCTGGAGCTTGATGGGTTTTATAATCGCACTCAACATGATACTGGTCTTGTGAGAACTGATCCAGAACAGCTGACCTTCATGTTTTAAAATAACAACTGACTGTTACTGTTGTTGTTGTTGTTGTTGTTGTTGTTGTTACATAATTACCTAATGCCATCTGTGTTATTTCATAGTTTTGAAATCTCCAGTATTGTTCTGGAATGCATAAAATAAATGCAAATTTGTGTCCAAATTTTTGACACTTACTGTGTAGAGGTGGCTTGTGCCTTTCAGATTTAGACCCACCAGGTAAGCAGCCACAGAAAAAAATATTGCAAAACATTTATATAAAAACATATCAAATCTAATTTTACATTACAAACATGAATATGCAACGAACAAAAATACCCAGCACAGGCAGAGGTGCAGTCGTCTAAATATGCCACAAGGCAATCAGCCTGGATGCGCAGCACCTGGCGTGTCTATTTAAAGGTTCTGATACCTCTGCACTTCGTGCAGTCATTTAGGTAGCACCGGTATGGTTTCAGGGCCAAAGAGACAAAGGCAAAGACCCAGATTCTGTCTCCCTAAGACATCGGCAAGAGAGAGAGAGAGAGAGAGAGAGAGAAGAGAGAGAGAGAGAAGAGAGAAAGACAGAGAGAGAGAGAGAGAGAGAGACAGAGAGAGAGAGAAAGACAGAGAGACAGAGAGAGAGAGAGAGAGAGAGACAGAGAGAGAGAGAGAGAGAGAGAGAGAGAGAGAGACAGTGAGAGAGAGAGAGAGAGAGA
>JAAGKR010012158.1:0-17203 GCA_011419295.1 Clarias macrocephalus
AATGTACCTGTGTTTAGACTGGCAAGAGCCCTAGGGGGTGCAGAGTCTCATCTCGTCTGGATGCTGCGCTAAATAACTTAAGGTCAAGTAGATTAAGATAATCAACAAGGCCTTCGGAAACAAACGAAGGGGGAAAAAAACAGTGCTCGCGCACACTCTTGAAAGCCAACGGGGGTCCTGATTTACTCTCTCATCAGCTATTCAAATCCGCCGCGAAGCGTTTTTGTGTGTTATCCCTCGGTGTTCAGACTCCAGGGGGAATGAATGAAAGAATTACTTCCTCTCAAGCATTCGGTTGCCAGGGAGCTGCCTGATGTGGTCTCCGTGCGGCTAAACGTGAGAGCTGATGCACGAAAGAACAGTGTCAGCTTTGACAAACAGAAGTGTTTCGTGTTGTGTGAGCTTACGGAATCGTCTCGGTGTGGCACGGGGAGAGCGTTTGCGTGCTCCCGTGGCGAGCGTGGCTCTCGTCACATCAGCATCTGATGCTTTCTGAAGGGAACTGAGAGTAGGCAAGTACCGTGATTACTTCTGGGTCACCGTGTTCATCGGTTGGTCAAACTCAAACCTCAGTGAAAGACTGACGCTCTGTCCACACGCAGCACCAGCCGTCTGCGTTTTCACCGCAGGTCATGTGACTTGGAACCCAGTCAAGTTCTCAGTAACTTTAGATTAGACTCCTGACTCTGTAAAGCTTGAGAATCTCCTGTTCAGAAAGCAGAGCTGTGTGTCAGGGTGTAAATGAAGGTCATTGATGGAGCTTCGAGAACAAAAAAAAGTGTTTCAGTGCAAACAGTTCTGGAGTTTTTCCGCTGGTTAGTAATGAAGAAGATTTCATGATTTACTCGTTTATACACCTACAGTTACATCTACAGTTACACCTACATTTACCTTCCTGGTATTTTATCAACCATCACTTTTTGTCTTAAGAGTCAGTGCTCTGCCCACCATCATACATTTCTTTCTTTCTTTCTTTGACTATATTTGTTCATGACTTGCATGATAACCGCCTTTGTTAATTTCCTCCTTTTTTACTTTCTTCTTTCTTTCAGTGACTATATTTATTTATTAATTCAACATTTTTTTCTTCTTGCCTTCTTTAATTTCTTTCTTTCTTTCTTTCAGTGACTTTTTAATTTGACATAACTAGCTTTTTTGTTGTTGTTGTTGTTTTTCTTTGCATCCTTACTTTCAACGATTAATTGTTCGTTTCATTTTATTTTTATTTCTACAACTATATTTATTAAACTTACTTTTTTTCTTTCTTTATACCATAAATTTGAAACCTTTACCGTTATACCTTAAATTTCTGTGACTAGATGTATTAATTCATTTGACATGATAACTTTTTTCTTTCTTTTTTTTTTCTCTATTTATTTATAATTTTTTACTTGATAACTTGCTTTTCTTTCTTCCTTCTTTTCCATCTTTTTTTGTATAACTTTCATTTCCTTTTATGACTAGATGTTTTTATTTGTTTAAAACAATTACTGCCTTTCTTTCTTTCTTTCTTTCTTTTTTCTTTCTTTCTTTCTTTTTTCTTTCTTTCTTTCTTTCTCTCTTTCTTTCCTTTTTCTTTCGTCCTTTATATCTTTCTTTTTTTCGTTATATAACTTCCTGAATTTATCTAACATGAAATCTTTTTGTTCATTTATAAATTTAACATGTCAAGCATTTCTGTTTGTATTTATATGGGATCAATATGTTTATTATTTGTATATTAATTTATTTCATAATTTGATCCACAGGCATGAACTTTAGCATTAATATAAAATGTTTCGAGACTGTTCAATCAGGCCGGGTTCCACAGCACCGCTCGCCCATGTGTGTGGGTGTAAACGTCTTGTGAAAGAGTTATACAGCACCATGCTGCGTTCACTTTCACAACTTCCCATTAACACAAACTTCTGTTCTGTCTCCTGATGTTTATTATTTTTCATCTGTTTATTCGTTCATCTGCCTCCTGCCTTACCTCAACAATGCAGCCTCAATGGGTAAGCTGAAGGAAGGACGACGAGAACGGGGGAAAAAAAAAAGATTTTGATTTTTAAAAATTAATCTGCAATCATGCATGTGTCAGAGACTAATCTTTGAGATTGTAATGTTAATTTAGAGTGTGTGAGTGTGTGTGTGTGTGTTTGTCTCCTCTAAGGCAAGGGCGCTGCCACGCTAGCTGGCTATCTGGCTAAGAGTCGCTCGGCGGTGGCCGATTGCATATTTGCATGAAATTCGCCGTCGCCTCCGTGCGCTCGCGGGCGTGATTGCAGGACAGCCTCTCGCTTAATTGTCTGTGGATGTTTTAAATAAAATGTCCGTCCTTGGAAACAGACACTAATTATTGAATCTTGTTTTTACATGCTGTTACGGTCTAAATTGCAAATGTCTGGCTTCATTTGGTCATTTGCAAGTCAAATGCACCCCGCAGGCTTTCGCAGGAAAGATTGATGTAATCATTTAGACCGAAACGCTAACGACAAAATGAATAAAAACGTTCCATTACGACTAAATATCGCTCAATATCTCGCTTTCCTGTGTCGGGTCTTCACTTAATTTGAATTTTTTTTCAAGTTAATTTTTTTTTTTTACTGAGGACACAATGAGACAAACACACACTTCATCTTCGTAAAAAAAAATATTGACTTTGAGAGAACTTACTTAAGTCTTTTATGTGTGTGTGAGCGAGAAAGAGAGAGAGATTTGGAAATCAGTCTACTGTTTGTAAGGAGAGAAAAATTATTTTCCACACAGGACATTTATTATATAATATTATATAATATAATATTATATTATATTATACAATTCTCACATTCTCAAGTTTGACTAGATCTAACAAGCTAGCTAATGTTAAAAAAAAAAAAGCACAAGCGAGCTAGTTATCATTAGGCTATTATAATGTGTGAGCCAGCTTTAGTCAGGTTGACTAGCAGGCTAGTTACAGACTGCCTGGTTGTTTATACTGTAGAAATACAAGTGAGCTAATCAACCAATGAATCAGCCACTTCAGGATTGCTAGCATGCTAGCTAACAATTATACAGTTTAAAACAATAGCTTGTGTCATTGAACAAATCTGTAGCCACTGTTGCTGGCAAGCTAGCTAAATAGTTGCCTAAGTGCAATATTTACAGACCATTCGCTAGGTTTCCTAGCAAGACAGGTGATGAAGGTGTGACTTTTACTTTGAAAAACTAGCCAAGGTCACTAGCAAGAAAAAGATTAACCAAGGTTGCTTGCAAGATAGCTAATACTAGGCTAACTGTTATATTGACTAAAACTTAGCCTACCATTAGGCTAACTATTTCATTGAATAAATTGCCATTCAAGTCACTAGTAAATTAGCGAACATTACATTAACTAAATTAGCAAAGTCACTCTCCAGCTAGCTAGCACTATGCTAACTATTATATTGACTAAATGAATAGCCCAAATAATTAGTAAACAAGTATATTCATTACATTAGTAAAAAAAAAAAATGGCACCATCAAACCAGCTTATATTATTAATTTTACCTTTTAAATGAACTTAATTAACAGTGAAATCCGTTAACAAGCTAGCTAACATTATATTAATTTTTATTAGTTATTATCACTTTTTCATTATATTGAATATATAATGAAGGCCTAAGTAACGATTGAACTAGTTTACATTAGGTTAAATGTTAAATTATTTAATTTAACTAGGCTATTATATTTTTTACAAACCAGTAGCGTTAGCTACTGTAGTAGAGTTAGTAGAGGTTTTTTTATTACTAACATAATAAAAAATATGCTAACCCATTATTAGTCATGAGGGATTTGGCAAAGTTTAATAATTAGTAGTAGAATAATAATAAAAATAATAATAGAAAAAAGACTAAAGTTTTAGTTTAAGCTATTTTCATAGACATTTACAGTCGTACACTGTGTCCAGTACAGATTATATTACAGTCTTCTTTCTCAGAGGTTTGTGTTAATTTTTTAAAATAATTTTTTAGGATCCTATTTTTTTCCCATTTCACTTTGAGTGATTAGCTTAATATGCTAACTTTCAAATCCAAAACTTTAACCTGTCTAAGTTTTACTTCTGCTTCAATCTCTTTGTCTTGTTATGGGGGTAAAAGATTATTAAACAATTAACTTTTTTTGCATGCGGTGAACTTTTAATTCTTGTAACTCTCTACCATTTCAGTCAGTCCATGGTTGTTTGCTAAGAAGTTGTGTTTGATCGTGACCAGGCTCGGCTGGCGTACGTGGAGGCGGAAGGGCAGCTCAAGATTCCGTTTGAGGACAAGCTGCCGACACGTGAGGAACAGCTCGCCGCGCTCCAGAACACGCCAGAATTCGACGTGCTGGTGGTGGGTGGCGGAGCTACGGGATCAGGATGCGCTTTAGACGCAGTCACACGAAGTGAGAACGATTTTATTGCATGATAAACCTGGTGAGAGTCGGACATGAGCATGTGTGCACGGTTCATGGAGACTTTAGAAATGCTCTTTTTGGGAAACTGAAAAAAGCTGTTATTTTTAACTCGAAATGAAACATATTTATTAACATGTAATATCTTTAATTCTGATGTATACATTTTCCAGGTGTGTTATTAAATTGCCCATCAAAAATTAAGATAATGTTTAGTTATGAAACAAACCAAGTATATGATTTTTTTTTTACATTTTTATCATTTGAATTCTTTTTAAACCTTTTGAGAACATCATGAATACTACTACTACTAATAATAATAATTATAGTAATAGTAATAATAATAATATATTATTAAATTAGTCATGATGTTCTCAAAAGTTCTATACATAACTAAAATTATAAAAATGCAAAAAAAGATTATTTTATAAGCAATAACTAAATATACATATTATTAAATTATTTTAAGCCTTGTGAGTGCATCATGATTAGTCTAATAATCGATTATTGTTATTATTATTATTATTAGTAGTAGTAGTAGTAGTAGTAGTAATAATAATAACAATAATAATAAAACTTAGTGATCATTTAAAATAAATAATTTTAAAATATTTTTATCTTGTGAGGACATCCATGATTAGTTTAATAATCAACAATATTAATAATAATAATAATAAGAGGAAGTATAAAAAAAGATCAAAACACAAAAATGACAATAAATAATGCAAAAAAAGAATTAAAGCAAAATCAATTTTGCTTAGTGTATAAATGGAACATACATTTTGCTTTTGTAAGGTTAAGCCGTTAGATTACAGATTTAAAGGTGTACTTAAAAAATGATATTATATTAAAAATAATTATTAATATCAGTATTACTTCTTTTCTCGTTGTTCTTTAAACTTTGTCCATTTCACTTTTTTTTTGCAGGAGTTTTCAATGTCATGTTTTTTTTTTTTTTTTTTAATGAGTCATCCTTTAGCTTTGTCTACATTTCGGCCTGATATTTAAATTAAGGTTTAAACGTTTTACTAAAACACCGTGCTTCATCTCGCCTGTTTTTTGTTTTTTCGGGTGATAATGAATAAAAATGTCCCCCTGTTGTCGCCTCGGCCTCCTCAGAAAGCAATATAGAGCCGAATGCAATATGCATGCTCTGATCTTTGCGTCCTCATGCATATTACAGACAGTAGGGAGATCCGTATGAAAATGACACCGAGCACAGTCTAAATATTTGGAGCCGTGGGAGCTCGAAATGCCAGTGCACCACTTAATCTGTTTCCTCCCTCCTTTTCCCTCTTCGTCCTCCTCCTCTTCCTCCACCTCATCGTCGTACCCGTCTTCGCTCAGATCTGAAGACGGCCCTGGTGGAGAGGAGCGATTTCTCATCAGGCACCAGCAGCAGGAGCACCAAGCTGATCCACGGAGGAGTGCGCTATCTGCAGAAGGCCATCATGAAGCTAGATTATGAACAGGTGAAGGCTCTCAGGTTTTTGTTTGTTTGTTTGTTTGTTTTTTTGTTACCTTTTTACAGTTTACCTACGTGTTAGGAAAAGCGATTGCGATGAGGCACGATCGAGGACTTTGACATTTCGGGTGTCTATCTGGGAAAGCGTGCAGAGGAAAAGTGAGAAAGTCAGCGGTACGTGAGGAAAAGTTAGGTTTCAAAGTCAATAAAAGAAGACAAAAAAAAATTGTTGCACACAAAAGTTGTTCATATTTAGGCTCATAAAACTGGTCAAGGTAATTTCAGTTTTAATTCTTCAAGGTTGATGGATTTTTTTCCCTTATCAACCACTGAATTTCACATTCCCCTTTTCTAATTTTCTATCAAAAATACATTCCTTCCTTTGGAAATGGAAGGAAAATGGAAATTAGCTTGTAAATACTGTCTGTACATTGCAAAAAAAAATTTTGACTATGAATAAAAGTGCTGGAATTATTATATTTTTTTAATAAATCTGGACAGAACCTGTTTACAGTCAGTCTATTTCTATCTACCTGAGTTTTTTTTTTTTTTCTTCTCCTTTGAATTCAGTACATGATGGTGAAGGAGGCCCTCCATGAGCGCGCCAACCTTCTGGAGATCGCTCCTCACCTGTCCGCTCCACTACCCATCATGCTCCCTGTCTACAAGTAAGACCCACAGTACACTCGTCTAATCGTCATTTCCTGAGTCATGCCAGAATGCATTGTATTGTTTAATGTTTACACTCAGCCAACACTTTACTCATGAACAGTGTTCGTAAGGCTACTTAAGCACTTTGTGACACGTTGCATACTGTATACATACAAACACTATATTCTAAAAAGCCTCTGTATTATAAAGTCTGCTTTCTTTCATTTGGATATCAAAGTGCCATAGCTAACATAGGGTTGTGTTATAACACCTTATAGCATGACATATGTTACCTGCCACCCCTCCACCCCCACACCCCCACCATATATCTGTGTTTGTGTGTAAGTTGGACTTAAACCTAATATACATGTGTCTTCTTTTTACCAGTGTGCAGGTTTTGATAGTGATATTCATTGGCACTACATAAGCACTTGACATATACCTACACAAACTTTTAATAAATGCTAAAAATTAATGCTTATTCATCATCCATCAGGTGGTGTTTCTCTCTACAGTTTCTTTCTGTAGTTTGGATGTACAGTTATAGCCCCTGTGATAGTTGGCTAAGAAGTAGTGGTGCGTTTTGACACTTTACACGGCAATATAAAGTACATAAAGTTATGAAGGTAATGACATTAGAACTATGCGATTAATTGAAGACATTACTTCATGACACTTGTGATCTGTCTGTACAAACTTTTATAAATTCCAGCAGGTATCTGCTTTTCTTCACATTACATCTGAGCCAAAAAAAATTCTATTTTGTTCAGACAGGGTAGTGTTATAACACTTTATAGACAGATTTGCATTAGCATTTCGTAGCAACTCATGTTGAAGTTTAACATCAGAGCAAGAATAGTGGTGGTGTGAAATGTTGGCATAAAGTTAATATGTCTGTATAAACAACTTCCGTTTAAAAAGTGAATAAATAGGCCTCGACATTAGATCTACATAGGCACCTCGTGACACTTGACATAACCATTATGTCCATTTTTTAAGCACTGGCTTAACTTGGCGTAGATGTCACATCGACATTACACCCAAGCTAAGTCATTTCGAATTTTGTTGACATAGGGGTGCTATGACACTTATACACTGACCTACATTAGCACTTCATGACAGCCCAATGTCAGTCCTGATGTCAGAGTCATAAGTGCCACAAGTGTAGCATGCCATATCAGATTTAGTAAAAAGTTATTTGCGATAACATTGACTTTCATTTTTTGTTTAACATTGTTGCATTGTAAAGGTTTGGCGTTAGGACTACATGTACACTTTATAACACTTGACATTCGTAAACCTTCCTTGTCTAACCACTTGATATGCACGTCATTAAGACTGTGTTTAAGTCCTTTGTATATAATGTTACTTTTACACTGAGCTAACAATGAAATGTAGAAGGTTAATGACATTGTGGTGCGCTATGACTCTTTAATACACATTCGTAAAGGGTAATAACAGAGCTATGTACTGTATGTTATATTTCTCAAGCTGTTTATTTATTTTTCTATTTTTTTATAAATAGCAGTATCATGTTTTTTTAATGATTCTGTACATATTTTGCTTTTTTTTTAAAGTGAGATAATTTTGACAGTTCATAAGACTGTTATGAACATAACATAGCTTCATAAGCTTCATGTTATGTACATTATGTAACATTAGCTTTCCAGTTGAGAAGGAGTTTAATTATTAATACGTGACTCAGTTGTGTGCTTTGCTTCCTATTGTATTATTCCATTCTAGTGCAAGTGTTATGACCTAATCCTGTGCTAGCAAAGCCCTATGTCACTTGACATAGTAATTTTTGGCACACACTGCACATTAATGAAATCAAATTAGATGTATGTAATGAAAATCATTACTGAAATCTTTCTAAAGGTGTACGTAGGTTGTCAGGACGGGTTTATATAGGTGTTGTGCAGGCTTATGAGCATCATCTTTTTAATACAAAGCGCTAAGTTCGCTGAGTTATCGAGGAATCTTTCAGAGTCTTCAGACTTCCATCACCGAGTCCCACAGAGTTCAGACTCGAGCCCGGACTCGCCGCCATCACCGTCTCTAATTACTCCTGGCATTTAGGCCCGGCTCTGATATTTAAACGAGCGCGAGTGATCGAGTCGAGGGCTTACAGAACACCACGACCTCATGATCACATCACATTCCTGTCAGACATCGCAAAATCTGTAGCAAGCGTGTCGCGAGGTCTTGTGGGACCGGACAGAAAATGAAATGTACGGAGAAGAACTTGAGGTACTTTTACTTTTCTTTTTTTTTCATGGATCTCGAATCTGATACAGGGGGAGGATCAGCATTAATTAGGAAGATTGGGAGAAAAGTATGTATCTTGACTAAGTTGTTTTTTCTTGCATTATTACAAGGAGCGTTCAAATCAAACCGGGAAGATCTCAAGCACAGTACGGTGATGAGACGCTTATCTACAGTGAAACATCTGAACGGTGAAAACGTGTTTAAGAAGGCCGTACGTCCATGAATGACGATCTTGTTCAAGGTGGCCAGTTGTTTCTTTTTTTTGGGGGAGGGGGGGGGGGGCATTTTTACCAGATTGTCTCCCTAATTTAGTCATGTCCAATTCCTCCCCGTCACTAGGGGGCGCTCCCACATTAAGGCTACTACTACCACTCGGCCGGGAGGGCCGACGACTATCACATGTTTCCTCCGAACCACGTGGCGCCAGCCGACCGCATCTTTTCGAACTGCCCGCTTACGCACCTTTTGGGGGCGGAGTAACACACTCGGAGGACAGCGCTATCCGCTTGCCTGAGCTCACAGACGCCCCTGATTGGCTGTAGAGCTGTGATTAATGTGGGAGCACTAAGTAGCTCTCATCCCTCCCCTCTGAGAGAGCTCGGCCAATCAGCTCTCTCTAGACCTGCGAGAGGTTACAGCATCACCCGGGAATCGAACTCGCGATGATAGGGCAAGCACTTTACCACTGCGCCACTCAGAGGCCCTGGATGCCTGATTCTTTAAAAATCGATGGATAACTTGCAGAAGAGACGCGTCTGTCTGTGTGAACTGTACACACAATCATTCACCAGCATCACTCGCACATTACAGGAACTCGGCTGGGAGTTATTGCCACATCCCCCTGATTTCCAAATTCCAAGTGAATTCCACATGTTTGGGCCGTTAAAGGAGTTCCTGGGAGGCCGGCGTTTCAGAAATGAATCAGAAACTGAGAAAGCTTTCTTACACTAATGGTGTCCAAGCACTAGTGAAACTCTGGGATAAGTGCATTAGTGGAGCAGGGGATTATATAGAGCAATAAAGGGAGGATTTGTATTTCCCTGTAACTGCACAATGAATGTAATTCCGGTATGATGCACCCGACTACAGCAGGCTACCTCATATTTTTTATTTTTCTAATTCTTGCAGGAAGAGGTGAGAGTGAAATCTTGGCCTTGTCCATCTTTGTAGTCGTCTCTGTGTAAAGTCCCTGTTTGTGCGTCTAGGTGGTGGCAGCTGCCGTATTACTGGGCCGGGATAAAGATGTACGACCTGGTGGCTGGGAGTCAGTGCCTGAAGAGCAGTTACGTCCTGAGCAAGAGCAGAGCCCTGGAGCTTTTCCCCATGCTAAAGAAGGACAAGCTGGTCGGAGCCATCGTCTACTACGACGGTGAGGAATCATGTCGTCTAAACACGCCAGTCGTTTCCAGCGCCGAACTCTGGATTCTGATTGGTCAGATGGTCTGAGTTAGGATTTTTTTAAAGATTATCAGTGACTTAAAACAATAAATGTTAAAGCGAGTTAATCTTTATGAAGAGATACAAATGAGAAAGTTTTCCACAATTAGTTTTGTGCTTTTGTGGTTTTTAAGGTAACCAGTAAGGATGTTGTTTTCCTGTGGTGTGTCATAATACTAATCTCAGCTGGAGGAAATGCCAGTGGTCTCCTTTCTGTGTGTGTGTGTGTGTGTGGTACAGTGCCTCCATATGCTCCCGGTTAGTCGGCGTGTCTCAAGCCCGTCCTTTTTATTCAAGGTCTCCTCCTTGCCGAGGTAAATAGAGGCGCGCTGCTCACCCTGCCTGCCTGCGAGGGCCTTCCTGTCAGGCCGGATTTGGGCCGTGATGATGCACACGAGTGTAAAGACGGCATATTTTGCGCAGGGAATGCGGCGGCTGTCCGAGCAGGGATCTGTCACATCGTGTCACCGGGTGGAGGCAGAGTAGGCCGAGGAGACTCTCGGCGCGGTTCGGTCGGCGCTAAGCCTCGTCTGAGAGCGAGCGAGAGAGAGAGAGAGCGCGCTGTTCTGAAACAGGGCCACTCTAATGACAGTTTAGAGATGCGTTTTATTCATTTTAACCCCCCCATACACGCACACACACACACACACACACACATCCCCTCTTCCCCATCCCTCCTTCTTCTTCCTCCGAGTTGTCAGCTGGCTTTTCTTTCCAATTATTCAATCTGGAACAATCACGGCCGTGACATTTCCGAATCTGACCTTCTCGGCTGGAGATCGCGGCTCTGCCTGACGCTATTTGCCTCCCTCTATTTCTCCCTCACCCCCTTCCCTCTCTCTCGCTTTCAATCTTCCTTCCTTTCCTTCATACCTGCTTCTTCAGTTCGCTTCTTCTTTTTCTTTTTCCCTTCTTGCCTTTTTCATAAGATCTCTCCGTCGTCTATTCTTTTTGTTCTTTGACAAAACTTCACTTTTACCCACACAGACCTTTGCTAATCTGTTAGACGTCATTCTTTTTTCTGTGATGGATTAAAAAAAAGTTTTTTTTTTTTACTCTGATCCATTAAACTTGTTTCTCTTTGTTTTTTTTTATTCTGTCGTGAATTAATCTTGGATCTTTAAGGTTTCTGTCGATCGTAATAATGCAGGTCGATATGAAGCTGTGGTGAATCCGCTGATATTTGTAGCGTAGCCAGTTCTGTAGCGCTCATCGCGCACGTGGCGCTCTTAACGACGTCTTTTTCCACCCGCTGTATATCTCGTGCAGTCACTAACAGCAAAGGTTCATGGGATGTCTAACGGAGCGCGCCGGTCTCATCGCCGCTCGTAATTCATTCGAAAATTTGCCCTTTAAAGGGGCTCCTCGGTTGCGCTATTACTTTATTGTCTGCCGGAGTCGCCGTGAGCATGTGTTAGCATTAGACATGGTTCTGTGAGTAACGCAGCCCTCTGGTACCAACGACAACGTAGTCCTCACTTCTGGTGCCTTTTACACTATATACAGAGCTTAAAAGAAAAAGAAGAAACACAACGTACAGTACTGTATATCGAGCTCCACTTTCTTTTGAACGCAGCATTAAGGAAAGAAAGACTCAGCGCTGGCGGTGGTGCGATAGGAAATTAATCAGCAAGTGGGGAGTGAGCCAGGGCTTAGTGTAAAAAAATTAATGTACAAAAAATACATACAATTGGAACAGAAGTGTTTTATTCCTTTTGTACCTCTTGCAAATGTTACATTTATATTATAGAAGATGTGTATATATATATATAAAGTTCCCTCTCCAGCCTGTCTGAAGTTAAAAATAATCAATGTTAGTTGAAAAAAAATAAATAAAAGAAACATAATATATAATATTATATTCAAATTAAATTCTTAGCGCTGATTGGAAGAGACGTCCGTCACTCAAAACATACAAGCAGTACTGTCAAGTAAGATCAAACTTATTTTAAAAGCACATTTCACACAACTTAGTTGACCAAAGTGATGTAAAATCCTAAAATACTCAAATGAATCCTTAAAGAAAAAACATCTAAATGTCCGCGAGGCTGCAGGACTTCCTGTATATTTTGAGTAACAGATGTCTCGTCCAATCAGCGGTAAGAATCAACAAGCTGAAGAAAAAGGTAGGTGTGGCTTGCGAATGACTTTCTTACCACTGATTGGACGAGACATCTGCCACTCAAGATTAGCGGTAGGATTTAATTCGCAAACCAACGTAAGCATGTTGATCCTTACCGCTGATTGGACGAACCATCTGTCACTCAAAATATACAGGAAGTACTGCAGTCTCACGGACATTTAGATGTATTGTCTTTTAAGGATATTTTTTTAGTATTTTAGGATTGTACAGCACCTTGGCCAACTAAGTTGTGTTAAATGTGCTTTAAAAATAAATTTGACTTCACTTGACAGTACTGCTTGTATGTTTTGAGTGACAGATGTCTCTTCCAATCAGCGATAAGAATTTCACTTGCGAACTATACCTGCCTTTTCCGGTTTGACTGACTCGTCGTTGTGTTTTCTCATTTGGTATTTTGTTTCTGGATATGTCGTTGTGTTTTCTCATTTGTTGTATTGTTTTTGGTTTTGTTATTTTGTTTTGATTTTGTTACATTGTTTTGGAATTTGTTATTTTGTTTTCGGTTTTATTATTTTATTTTTTAATTGGTTATTTTAGTTTAGGTTTTGTTATTTAGTTTTTTAATTTGTTATTTTTATTTAGTTATTTTTATTTAGTTTTTTAATTTGTTATTTTGTTTTTTAATTTGTTTTTTTGCTTTTGGTTTTGTTATTTTGTTTTTTAATTTGTTATTTAGATTTTTTTTGTTTTTGTTTTTTAATTTGTTATTTTGGTTTTGTTATTTTGTTTTGATTTTGTTACATTGTTTTGGAATTTGTTATTTTGTTTTCGGTTTTATTATTTTATTTTTTAATTGGTTATTTTAGTTTAGGTTTTGTTATTTAGTTTTTTAATTTGTTATTTTTATTTAGTTATTTTTATTTAGTTTTTTAATTTGTTATTTTGTTTTTTAATTAGTTTTTTTGCTTTTGGTTTTGTTATTTTGTTTTTTAATTTGTTATTTAGATTTTTTTTGTTTTTGTTTTTTAATTTGTTATTTTGGTTTTGTTATTTTGTTTTTTAATTTGTTAGTTTGATTTTGGTTTTGTTATTTTGTTTTGCACTTCTCGGCCACCGTACTGAAGCGTTTAGCTGCAGAATACTTGTTATAGCCTGTTCTGACATGAGTAGCTGCTTTAATTAGAATTTTTTTAAAAATTAAATGCAAAAAGCCAGCACCACCAAACAGCCACAATTGGGCCCTTGAGCGAGGCCCGTAATCCTCAACTGTATCTTCTGGCCAAATATTGTTAATGTAAACAAGTTCCCAGTCGGGTTAAGTGAGTATTAACGAAGTTCTTAATACGTTACAATCTTATTCCTATGATGTCGCAGGCCAGCACAACGATTCCCGCATGAATTTAGCGATCGCACTGACGGCGGCTCGCTACGGCGCCACCGTCGCTAACTACACAGAAGTGACGCAGCTACTGAAGACTACAGACCCAGCCACGGGGAAGGAGAAAGTGTGTGGAGCGCGCTGCCGAGACATGATCACGGGTAAGGACACACACACACAACACACACACACACACACACACACACACACACACATAGACATCATGTACATGTGCAGTATAAATACTGTATGTGTATGTTTGAAGTTAATTTCTGAATCATTTTTTAAGGTGTTTAAGGCTAATCAAGTGCTCAAGTGAAAGTTACAGACCGCCGCTTTAAAGCATTTTTCACACAAAAAATTTCCTTGTTTTATTATTTTATTTGATTCATTTTAAAGGCATGTTAGTCTTGCAATATTTTTTTAATTATTGGATTTCCTACACGTTTTATTCTACATAATTTTTTCAAACATTTTATATCATAATATTTGATTACTTTTATTTTTATTTATTCGTAACATTTTCTGCTTAAAGTATTTAAGAATGTTTTTTTTTTTCCACTATGAATCATATGAGCACATTTTGAATATACCGTCCCCCTTCTCTTGTGGTTGTGTTGTTGCCCCTGTGTGTGTGAGTGTGTGTGTATGTGTATGTGTGTGTGTGTGTGTGTGTGTGTGTGTGTGTGATTCCCGTTTGCTCGTGGTTCCCGCGTGGAGTCCTGTCTCGTTTTCAAATCCTGGCTGATTGCAGGCCGGGAGTTTAACGTTCGTGCCAAGTGCGTCATCAACGCCACGGGCCCCTTCACCGACTCGCTGCGCAAAATGGACAACGAGAAGACGGCCAACATCTGCCAGCCGAGCGCCGGCGTGCACATCGTCATCCCCGGATACTACAGGTCAGGTCCTCCAATCACATCACCAAGTTTTGTAAGTTAAAGCAAATACAATGACGTATATAAAGATGTCTGAGATAATAAAATGATCAAAGTAGCACGATACACGTTATAATACAACAAATCCATTATTATACGCCTTCAGTCATTCAAGGGTGGAAACAAGGTCATTAAAGCATTTCTGTACATGTAGGAAACAATACAAACAAGGATTTGTTCAAGGATTAATTGAAGCATGCTGTATGAGACAGATGACGCTTCAGGTTACTTTAGGTTAAATTTTTTCCTAATTAGACTTGATTAATAAATTTATTTATTACTAATACATAGCTAATGTGTATATATACTATGTGTGTATATTATATATATAAACAAATTATAAATATATTATATGAAATAAATTCAAATTTTTTACTGAGAACATTTTTATTTGAAAGATAAACAACGACTGTATTAATTACCCAGTAATAAATTAATAACTATTTGTGTTAATTAATTTACCTGTTTAATTTTATATATGTATGTAATATGCATGCTTAATTTTATATTAATATTATATTATGATAGTCTGTATATTATATAAATATATGAAAATAAAAAATAAAAAAATTTAATGAGTAGATGCATAAAGACAACTTAACGACTTATTAATTAAATAGAGCTTCACCTACGTTCTGTTAGCATCACGATTTTACAAATGTCCCAATTCGATATATATGTTGTTTTGTTTTGTTTTTTTTAACTTTTTTAAAAATTATTATTTTGTATATACAAACTTACATATTTGCTTTGATTATAGAGGAACGGCAACATATGTGAACATATATAAATGTAAACAATTATTTCAAAGTGTGATCCAGTGTACCGATGCGTAATTTGAAACATGAAGGAATCGTGATCCATCTCTGAATCGTTTTTTGCCCCTCATCTCTTAAATTAAACGTGTCCACCTCACAGCCCAGACAACATGGGGCTTTTGGATCCGGCCACCAGCGATGGGCGTGTCATCTTCTTCCTGCCCTGGGAGAAAATGACTATCGCCGGGACAACAGACACGCCCACCGACGTGACGGCCCACCCCATCCCCATGGAGGAGGACATCAACTTCATCCTGAGCGAGGTGCGGCACTACCTCAGCCCTGACGTCGAAGGTACGCTCGACACCACCGTGATGCTAACTCAGTCATGTGGCAGAACTATTGGCACCCGTGGTTTAAAACATTCACTCAAATACACGTACAGTATATACAGCGGTACCTCGGCATACGAACGCCCCGCATCAGGAATTTCTGCCTTAAGTCCTTAACTTACCTCGGCGTACGAAGCATTTTTGTTATACGAGTGAATTTGCGGACCGGACGCCAGTTATGTTGTGTGTACTTCGATCAAAACTCGTTTGCGTCAGTGGAAAGCCAAGTGAAGTGACTTTCAGTTTGGTTTTTAAAGCAGCCGGTGCCGAGAGGAATAAAAAATGAAGGCTTAGTGAGCTTTAATGTCTATTTATTTCATATTTTTCTTAATTTCAATGTCTTTTCTTAATGTTTTGATTGTTTTTATATGCCAAAATATAATGACCGTTTTGGAAATTGCTGATATCGCTAATATTTTTGCAGCTTCAACAGATTATCTGCATTCACATTTTTTCCTATAGGAAAATACGAATTGTCGCTTTCAATTTTAAAATACGAAATTCCGCTTAAAGAACTCCGGGAAGGGATTAAATTTGTATGCTGAGGTAGGAAAAAAAATTTAAGTAATCGTTTAATTTTCATCAAATACAAAATTTCACTTGTAAAGCATGAACATTTTATTTGTTTATTTATTTATTAGGGTGCGTTTACATTTGCTGATATAATCCACCATCTCACGTTTTACACAGAATCTGACAATGGATTGGATACGCTTGAGAAAGTGTTTTTTTATTTATTTTTTTTGCTTTTTTTAAACCAACCGACCAATCACGTTCTATCTCAGTGAACATGTGACAAACTTACTTTGAGAAAAAAAACGTATCCTTGTTAGTGAGAAAAAAATAATCACTCTTAAGCTGCGGCCGAGACCAACGACCTCCCTGATTACTAAAAGGACACCAGGCTTTATTTCATCTGCATTACTGAGAATCATAAACTTCATCCTGAGAACAGGCTAGGCTAGTTAGCTTCCTGATTCCTAGGTAGCGAGGAATGTAGCATTTTTTATCAATTGACCAATTAGCCTGATTATTAAAAAAAAAAAAAAAAAAAAGCAGTGTGTGTATACTTGACAGTTTCTTACACTTAGAAACAAACTAAAGTTTGACTCAGCAGCACTCAGATAACAGCGCTTTCACTCATACAGACCATAAACATCGATTACGGCTTAGCGGAAAGGACTCTTACGACCGTGACATTATCGCGCGTTTCACCCCGAGCCTCTCTGGCACCCTGCTCTCACCCGTGTGCCCTGGCGGTGCAGACAGGCAGGCAGGCAGGCTTGCTAACAGCTAACTGCTCCGGATCCTCATCAGAGAGCGGAGCTATTGATTTTCCGCGCAGCCCTCTTAATTGGACGGAGTGCCGCGGCTGATTGTTGGATTGATTGAGCTGATAGCAGTAGACCTCTTCCTGAATCAGGAGCGGATTAGATAGATTAAG
>JAAGKR010012159.1:0-14018 GCA_011419295.1 Clarias macrocephalus
TTAATTAATCTGTTATTAAGATTAATCGAGATTAATGAAGTTATTGCCGCCACGGTGGCTCAGTGGTTATCGTTGTCACTTTACACCTCTAGGGTCTGGGTTCGAGTCCCGAATCGGGTCTGTGTGCATGGAGCACTGACTATTCTCTTATTGAGGCTATAACAGCTAATAACATCCCTAATCCTTCGACTTAGGAATTAGCAGAAAACATCTGATCCTCATCCTCATCATCATCCTCACTTCTCTATTCCTTGCGCTTTTATTGCCCGCTTCGAATCTCCTGACTTCCTGCAGCACTCCTCTGAGCCGTCAATACCTGACCTCCGGACCAGAATCTAATTAGCTGAAATCTAATTAA
Organism: Clarias macrocephalus; assembly: GCA_011419295.1. Classification (NCBI taxonomy): domain Eukaryota; kingdom Metazoa; phylum Chordata; class Actinopteri; order Siluriformes; family Clariidae; genus Clarias; species Clarias macrocephalus. The sequence continues at coordinate 359 of JAAGKR010012159.1, forward strand.
CCTCGCGTTAACACTCTATTATCACAAGCGAACATCTTACTTTTGTCTAAATCCTTAAACCTACCACATGGTGTTCCTACAGTCCTGAGTTTGAGTTGCACTTTAATGAGAATCCAGGACAGAAGACTCGTCCTCTGTCCCCTCGGGGGGAGCCAATATTTTAAAGAAGTCCAGACATTAAAACATATTTATAATTCAAAGTGGTGCAGCAACTCTTTCATCGTATAGTTCGCCGTACAGTACAATGAACACTTATCTTGACACATCCGGCCTCAGGAAGGAAGTCAGGGTCAGGGCGCAGGGTCAGGCGATGATACGGTGCCTCTGCAGGGGTCAGGGGTCAAGAGCCTAACTCAACGGCCCTACAGTGAACGCAACAGTAATAAATCTGTTCCAATCAGTGTATCAATCGAGTGTGCACTAGATAAAAAGTGGTCTTGTGTAAAATAAAGTATGTACACCCTGCTCATGGGCGGGTGCTCGGTCCGGTTTAGTTGCTTTGTTTTTTTCTACATTTTTCGGGCACTTGCATTGTTAATGAGATTTTAAGTTTAAGTTCCGAGCAGTGGCATCAAGACAATCTAACGCATGCATATGCATGCAGGGGGAAGGGCGTGAATGGTTGTGATGTACCGTGTGCGTAACTACTCACCATATTATCATATTTAGCGTTCAAGTCAAAATCAGGATTTTGCTTGTACAGTATAACAGTTCCGTTCCTTTTATTTCTCTATATAACCCCCTGCTACACTAATGACACCATCAAGGTAGAAAGTTTTCTCAGTACGCCGGAGACATGATCGGACCGCCTGTCTGATTCACGTCTGAAACATGTCTGGCCTCCCAGGAACTCCTTTAACATGTGGAAATGGCTTGGATTTCGAGGTCAGGACTGTACGGGGGACGCGGCAAAAAAATTCTTTAAAAATTATTTAATTTAATATAATTTGTAAAGTTTTTTTTTTAACATTTGAATTTAAATATATATAATAATTATTCTTTTTTAAATATTTTTTAAATTTATTATTATTTTTTAAGATATAAAAAATTTATATATATATTTAATAAATTTTCTTAAAAAATCGTTTAAATAATTCTTTCTTTAATTGATATAAATATTTTTTACATTAAAAAAAACTTTTTATTTATTTATTTTAAATGTAATATATATATATATATATATATATATATATATTTTTTTTTTTTTTTGCTCAGCAGCTGTATTAATAATAATTCATTAAATTATATTAAAACTTTCCATGATTAGGACTTCATCTGTCCTCTGTAAAGTTAATATCTGCTCAGCAGATGTGTTAATATAATTTTTTTTAAATATATTTTTTTATTTATTTTGTAATATTTATATATATATATATATATATTATTTGATTATAAATAAATTTTCTTAAAATATTTTTTTTGATATTTAATATACATATAAACTTTTTATTTATTTAGTTTAAATATAATCTTATATACTGTATATATATATATAGATAGATTATAATTTTTTTATATTAAAAAAGCAGCTGTATTAATAAAAATTCATTAAATTACATTAAAAGTTCCCATGATTAGGACTTCATCTGTCCTCTGTAAAGTTAATAGCTGCTCAGCAGATTAATTAGCATTAGCAGTATTAATTAGCATGCATTATCATTTCTAAAGTGACCTTTAAGTACAGGACATCGCGTTGCTGCTAGATGATTAAAGTGTGTTCATTCTCTGAGTTACTCTGAGTCGCCAGGTCGCGGCTGTCGGGCCCTTGAGTGAGGCCCTTAACCCTGTCTGTCTGCTCCAGGGGCGCCGTATAGCGGCTGACCCCGCGCTCTGACCCCAGCGTTGCGGTCGTTAGTGTGACGTTATTCCAGCGTCAACATTATCATTGGACAGCGATCCGGCATCCGTAACGTTGCCAGACGAACATTCTCACAACCGAACGGAAACTGATCAGTATTCTGTACCTTCACGCAGACTGCATGTCTGTTCGGTCTGAGTCCTTCTCCACATGGCATTCTTAACAACACAGATTCTATTAGTTAAAGATCTCTGGGTACATAAATCAGTCCTTGTTAAAGCTGACAGGTCTTCTACACGTCACAGCGGATTTGTAACCAGTTTAATTGACGCTGACAGCAAAACCAGCACCGGCAAAGTGGATTCACAGCTGGGGATTTGTTTTTTTTTTTACAGTGAGGCTTCTGGCGAGGTGCGTGAATCTGACCGGTGCGACTGGGAAGGAGGCCGAAGCCAGGCCGCTTTCCGAAAGGCTGATGAAACGCTTTTGGCAAACGTGCAGCAGCGCCACAGTCTTGCAGAATCTGATCATTCACATGTGTGCAAACACACACACACACACACTGACAACCACATAGAGAGAAAACAATAGAGGGATTAATTGGATGCATACGCAAAAATAATTTCTCGATACACAAACAACAGGATAATTCTAATATCCTGTCATCGTTCTAAACACACACACACACACACACATGCGCACACACATGCGCACACGCTTCTCTGACCATGAGATAATGGTTGATCTCATTCTCTGGATCGTTTCAGGCGTCCCCTCCTCGACAGCTGGGAGGAAACCTAGCGTTCTTCCAGCGTATGTGTGTGTGTGTGTGTGTGTGTGTGTGTGTGTGTGTGTGTGTGTGTGTGTGTGCATGCAATCACACATGTTTATATGTTTTACAATTACCCAGACATGTGAAACCCGAATTTCGGCGGCACGGGTGGCCTTTAGTCGTAGCGATTAGTCTCAGTGCGCGAACTCACAGCGTCCTGTCGCAACAGCGCGATTTTATATTTTTTTTTTTGGCACAAGAGTTGCACTTGCACAATGCAGTACATTTTTTGGCAAAGCCTCCGCAACAGCTCCTAAAGCTGCAGAATATCAGATGCCCCTCCCAGCTTGGAGTTTGTGTGTGTGTGTGTGTGTGTGTGTGTGGTTGTGTGTGTGTAAGAGTGTGAGGGAGAGATGTGGACAGAGACCGCGCTGACCCAGTGCTGCTACTCCATGCTTGTGGGAGGAGATGGCCAGACAAAGAAACGACGCCCACGCCCTTGAATGCAGACACAAACACATACAGAACTGATGCAAAGCTTTCACACAGCCGGGATTTATTCCTTACATAAACAACATTAATCCGATTTTTCTTTTGTTGCTGTGGTCTTTGCACTTGCAAACCACTAGGGCACCAAGTTAGTAAAGTAGTTTATGAAGATAATGAGGATTTGCTGCATGTGTTACTATAACAGCGTTATGACTGAACAAAGCGTCCTGTTATATTCTCGAACTACACAATCACAATGCGTCATGCTGTTACAGGAAAGTAATCAACGACAGGGTGGTGCGATGAAACAATGAGTTCCTGTTAGTTTTTCGAGTCGAACCGGGACTTGGGATGAAATTTCTGCTGAATGAAGGAATGAGACGTGACGCGCGGAGACGCTCAGCCGCACTAAAACATCAGAACTGAGCAAACGTTTTAAAGGCAGCTGTAAACCAGTGGATGATGATCCTAGGCCGAGGTGGCTCGGACCGCGCTGCAGTCGTATCAGATGTGAACCCGGGACGTCCGAGAAAACTCATCCAGGCCCTAATGAAACGCTTGTACTTGTAATTTTATTACTTCAGGGGATTACGTAGAGAAACAAAGGGAGGTTTGACGCTCAGAACTACTTTACATCCTGTTATCCTGTAAGAGAATCAAAAGTCCCGCTTTGACTCGAACGCCCCGCGTACAACAACTACAAAGATGCTTGCTCTGAAACTTAAAGCCCTGGGAAAAGCTCCACCACACCGACGGTGGTTTATTTTCATACGCTGGATTCGATTCGAGCGGTTGCGTGTAGAGCGTGGGTGTGTGTTTACACGTCCCGTGTGTGTGTGTGACGGTGCATACGTGCATGTCTGTGTGTGTGTGTTCGAGTGTTTCAGGGCTGATCCTGGGGCCTCCTGTGTGAGAAACACGTCTTCCTCGTTGTGTTTCCTTCCTCGGCTTTGTCTCCAGCTTCGCTCCATATGACTAGAACATGTACAGTTTTACACTTTCTAAGCACAGGTATGTGTGTGTGTGTGTGTGTGTGTGTGTGTGTGTGTGTGTGTTTTTGGGTGTGTAGGGGGATGGTGGTTGGCGTAGTTAGATCCTGTCCCTTCTGTAATGTTATCAGAAGACATTCCTCTTCCTTCTTCTCCTTCAGACTCTTTGGCTTCATCTGGCTCCGAGCCCTAAACCCAACCCCAACCCCCCCCCCCCCCCCCAAACACACACACACACACATACATACGTCTCAGTCAGCTGCCACTTTTGCCCTGCCCCGGCACTTCATCTCTTCATCTACTCCAGAGTCCCTCAGCAGGGCGGGGTCCTCCACCCCCAAACAACCCCTTCGCTCACGCTTCAATACGCTGACACGATATGCGCATACCAGACATTCTATACATCCAGCCCCGGCAGCACTGACATCTCTGGATAACAGCTTTGACCTACACTCGTACACTCTAAACATTCTGACCTTTTGGGATCTCAGTCTCTCGGGGTTTGGTAAAAGCTAACAGATGTTGGTGCAGTTTGGAAAAATAGTGATGGAGACGGCGACCCGACGCAAGCAGCCTGGCCTTGGGCTGGTGTGTGGATGAGAGATGATGACTTTCCAGGGGAGAAATCACATTAGTTTGCACCCAACATATTGGTTACATTTACATGTCAGTTGCCAGGTGTGTTTATCCAGAGCTTAGGAATCAAACCCACAATGTTGGGAATGTGTGGGAATCGAACCCATGACCTCGGAATTAGAAGCACATGGAAAACATGGTAGGTTTAGGAAGAACAATCCATTATGTTCGAATCGGAAGCATGGAAGTGATGTTGCGATCGGAAATGTGCTCGAATCCGTCTCTGTAACGTTGTGTTATGTCGGGACGTGAACCCGTGAGGTTCGGAATGAATGAACACACTGTGTAGGGATTCAAAGCAGGGTTTTGAAGTCATGATGGTGAGACTAAAAAAATGTAAGAATTAATACTATGGCTACAATGATGTGACTAGAATGTGTATGAATGGGAATCAAACACATTATACTGGGATTAGAAGAACACAGGAAGCTAACTCATGAACCTGGGATTGGAGTTGGGACATGACATTGAGATATACTGTCGGAATGCGATGAACGCTACATTTATAAAGTATAAGGTATACATTTTTATCAGCATCAGTATAAGTTAATGAAACCCCCAACACTGTTAGGAATTGGGCCATTACTGGGCCATTGGGTGTATGGTGATTTAAAAACCATGACACTAGGATTGGAAAAGATGTGGGAATTGAACCCATGTTGGTGGGGTTTAATAGAGTGTAGTTATGATGTTGGTATTAGAGTGTGAGTTTGGGAATTCAGCCAAGGTTGTTGGGATTGGATGATTGTAGGTCATGAACTCATGCTGGGATTGAAATTTTGCAGGCTATAATGTTGGGATCTTTGAAGGCTTTAGGAATTAAAAACCAGGTTGGGAGGTTGGGAATGAAAGTAACATATAACAAAATCCAAAAACCTATGTTGCTAGGATTAGGAAAGTAGGGGGATTAAAAACAATAATGGTGAAAAGACCAGTATGTGGGAAGTAATGGCATGATGTTGAGCCTGGAAAAGTGTGGAAAAGAAATCCTTAATTTTGGGATTATGTGTTGGAATTGAAAGCCTGATGTTCGGATTGGAAAAGTGTGGGAGTTCAAACCCAACGTGAGTTCACGACCTACAATCATCCAATCCCAACAACCTTGGCTGAATTCCCACACTCACACTGTGTTGGGATTGGAAAAGTGTGGTAATTGAAACTATGATGTTGGGATTAAAAAAGTGTGGGAATTGAAACCCTAATGTTGGTATAAAAAAATGGGGAATTGAAAACCTAATGTTGGTATTAAAAAAGTATGGGAATTAAAACTCTGATGTTGCAATTGGAAAAGTGTGGTAATTGAATCTATGATGCTGGGATTAGAAAAGTGTGGAAATTGAAAGCCTGATGTTTGAATTGGAAAAGTATGGGAGTTGAAACCCTAATATTGGTGTTGAAAAAGTATGGGAATTGAAACTCTAATGTTGGGATTGGAAAAGTGTGGGAATTGAACCCCTAATGTTGGAATTAAAAAAATGGTGGAATTGAAAATCTAATGTCAGTATTAAAAAAGTATGGGAATTGAATCCATGTTGTTGGGATTAGAAAAGTGTGGGAATTGAAAGCCTGATGTTTGAATTGAAAAAGTATAGGAATTGAAACTCTAATGTAGGCGATTAGAAAAGTGTGGGAATTGAAAGCCAGATGTTTGAATTGAAAAAGTATAGGAATTGAAACTCTAATGTAGGCGATTAGAAAAGTGTGGGAATTGAAACTCTAATGTTGGGATAAAAAAAATGGTGGAATTGAAAATCTAATGTCAGTATTAAAAAAGTATGGGAATTGAAACTCTAATGTTGGGATTGGAAAAGTGTGGTAATTGAATCTATATTGTTGGGATTAGAAAAGTGTGGGAATTGAAAGCCAGATGTTTGCATTGGGAAAGTGTATGAATTGGCACCGTGAGTTGGGATTGGAAAAGTGTGGGAATTGAATCTATGATGTTGGAAATGGATGGGTGTGGAAATGAAAACCTGAGTGATGATTCTGAGATGAAATGAGTTTGGGGATTAAAACCCATGATGTTTTAAATGGTGTTTGAATATAAAAGTCATGACATACTGGAGGCGTGTAGGAATCAAAAAAAAAAAAAAGAGAAAACTATTCATTTCTGAAAAGGTAGGAATTTTGCTCAGCATGGGAAACGAAACCTCTGACAGTTGGCCTGGAAGCAGGTGGAAATCAAACCCACATTGAGCCTGAAGGTGTGTGGCTCAATTTCATGATGTTGGGAATTGAAAACATTATATCTTTGGGAATCTAAGAATCTTAGCAGCACGTATGAATCTTCAAACCTTTGACAACCAAACCAGGCTGGAATTATGTGGGAATCAAACCCATTACATTGGGGTCATGTAATTTGAATGGGAAACATGTTGAAAAAAAAAAATCATATAAATAAAAACATGGTGCTGGTACTGGGAGAGTGTGGGAATCAAAGCAATGATGCTGGAATTTGAAGAATGTGGGAATCACACCCATGATGTTGGGATTGGAGGTTTGTGGAAAACCATCATAGCAAGATTTTAAGCCATGATGATGGGACTGGAGGAATGTGAGATACGCACAGGGACTTTAAACATATCATGAATCAAATCCACCATGATGGGTTCGGACTCGCATCACAACTAAATCCGTAATAACCAGATGTGAAAAATGTACAGGTTTCCATTTCTGCAGATAGCATGAGGACATCGAAGGCGCGATGTTAAAATACTGGTCAGGTTATTAAAGAAGCATCGACACTAAAACAGTCATAAACTTGTCAATCTTAACAGACAACACATGTCCCCTCTCGTCTCCGCAGTGCCGTCTGTTTGATGCAGCGTAAAGTTACCGTGGGACTCGATCCAGGCCAGGGCACGGCTCGTTACGGTGATATTAAACCGCCGTAGGCACGCCGCATATCTCTGCACTTAATGTCATCTCGGGTTTCTCCGCACGCGGCGAGATAAGTCCATTCAAAAACGTGCACAGGGCCCTGTGAAGCTCCACCGGGTCACGGCTCGCTAAATATTTTTGGAAGGAAGCGGCTCGGTGGTCTGTCGAAGTTTAAAGGCAGGGAAAGAACAAATAAACTGCGCGCACACACCCGCACACACACACACACAGCAGAGAGCTCTGGGGATCCGACTGCTGGCTTTCAGACAGGTCGAAGTGAGGAGAAAATGAGAAATTGCTGCTTTGAAAAATGGAAAAAGGGACTAGGGAGACATTCATAAGCAAGACAGAGCATTCCTGCTACTCCCTGAGCGTTAATTACATTCGGGTTAATATCAATATTAAAGGACGCCTATTATGGAAATTATTATTTTTTTTGTCATTATTAATATTCTGATGAAATTATCCAAAAAATAATTTAAATAAAGCATTCAATAGGGTTTAAACATGCTTATGTCCCCTAATGTGACCTCATATAAGTAAATCCAAACTCCTCCCCCCCCCCCCCTCCACCAACGGCTTGTTGCACAGCTCTGCAGCTTTCTAGCACGGGCGTGGCTCAGCAGTAGCTCTTTTACAAAAGGTACATTTGGAGGACGAGGACATAACAGAGGGAGAAACTAAATAGGGGACCTTTAATTATGTCTACCTTAGTGTTAGCTCTCGTACCGAAGAGACTCTAGGAATGGGTTGTTTACTAAAAGCAGGTTTTTTAAAATGCTGGGTTTAAGGGGGGGGGGGGTAGGGGGGTTGGGTAATCCACAAGTTCCATATCATATGATCAATCAGGTCATGTGATTAGTTAACAAACTCCACAGTCGGTCACAGATAATCTGGAGCAGGATGACAAACACTTTAACCTGAAGAAAGAAAAACGCTCTCTTGGAGTTAACGAGCTCTTTAAAAGAGTTCCTGCAGTGAAATTACGCCCAGAGGCGAGCCAAAACTTTTATTGCCTCGCATTTTATTAATTCATAAATAAAATGCGAAATGCGATCGAACGGTTCAGATCCGGCGTGCGCATTCCAACACGGTGCATCACATCATAGATGATCGCATGATGTCATGAGCAACATATACAGTAACAATAAAAAAAAACATGATAACTGCCATTTTTTCATTTATATGTCATTTATTTGTTCATTTTTAAAGATTCCAAAGGGATTCAAAAACATTCTAATAGTCTAAAGGAAAAAAAACATGCTAACGGTATTTTCTAGCACAGAGCTACAGATGCTAGTGAAGGCCCTGGCCATGACACACTTGTTTTCAAGACGAATCTTGCGGTCTGGTTGGAACGAGCTACACGCAGGTGATTTTAATCATCTGAACGCGGAGAGCGGAAAATCCACCAAAGCCGCCGCGTAACCCGATTCTGAATACCGGGAACTTTAGCTGAGTCAATATTGACGCACCTTTCGTACTTACGTCACTGAATCAGATTCAGAATCGCACCGAATCACTGCTGCGCAGCTTTAGGTGGGGAAAAAAAAAATCTACATTCATAAAATAAAAATAATAATAAAAATATGGAGGATGAAATCCTGAAATAATTCCTCGCTCTCGCAGCCTGCGTCACATCCGTTACTTCGCTTAATTGTTTCGGTTCCTGTGACATGATGGGAATGTGAAACAGGAACTCGTCCAGGAACTGTACAGTCCGACTCTATCTCTCCATCTCTTGCTCTCTCAGACACACACACACACACACACACACATATCCTGTACACCCTCAGTAGGTGTCCTTTCTGGGATTTGGTGCTGAGACACAGGGATATAAGGGGTCTATAGATAAAGAGATAAAGATCATCCCATGTACCCCTAATGGGTGGTCTGTGACATTCCACACAACCAAACACACACACACACACACACACACACACACACACACACACACACACACACACACACACGCACACACACAAAGGCAAACATACCCTCGGCCAGAGTTTCATCCTCATCTTGTCCTGTGAAGTCTGTCTGCTCGTCCGTCTTCCCGTTCAGGCTGGAGATTGAGATCTGTCCATTCTTCTGCAACTGCTACAGACGGAACAAGACATTCATTACAACCGGACACACAAACACAAACTCAAAACTATTAAACATTACGACACTGTCCTTTAGTGATGCATCAGACATTTTTAGTTGGTGTAATGTGTCCGATGAATGTTTTTCGCTGTCGCTGTCCAGACGGACAGGTTTTTGAGGTCAGACACTGATGTTGGACGAGAAGGTCTGGCTCGCAATCTCCGCTCCAGTTCATGAAGATTTAAGATTATTAATAATAATAATAATAATAATAATAATAATAATAAGCCAGGTTTTCATGACACAAGTGCTGAGACAAAAGACAAAGTCACAGAAGTGCGTGAGATGTTTGACGAGTTTTGCATTAAGGTCGATGTCCTTCCAAATCAAACTTTCTGAACTTCCTCGAGTTTCCGTCAGTTAATGCGCTTTACTCGTATCCTGGCACGGCGGCCGGCACTGACATTACCACTCACTCTCTCTCTAATCAGACTAATGCATCAGGCTGAGCTCCAGGAGAATGACGCCCCTTAAGAGGATCCCATTATCAAGGAGCCGTCATACACTTCACCAAGGGCTGTCCTGCTTTCTGTCGTCAGTCTGCCCTTTACACAAGCAGGGTTCGCTCACGTGTCTGCTCCCTGTACTGCCAACTCACTCAGCGTGTACGAGATGATGTATGAGGAAAGATGAAGGAAAGAAATCGATGGAGGAAATGAAAGATAATAGTGACGGAGCAGGTCTCGCAACGCCTTAAAGCTCCGCCGCAAACAAACAACTTCTGGCGCAAGTGAAGCTATCGAGAGCGCGACTTTGCCCCGAGTCGTAAAAAAAAAAAAAAAAAGGCACGCAAGCTTGAATGTTCGCCGTATTTAATCTACGATTCATCCGAGTCCGCAGTGACATTAGACATTAGCGTCTTTAATAGTTTATAGGAGACGTAACACCTCAGAAACACACACACACACTCTTTACAGCTCTGACATAAGGGCCAGCAGGTGTCTGTTTGTGACCCCACCTGGCTCCTGACCCCGGGACCCTCATCACATGACTTTCATTGCCCACATTCCAAACATCCTGTGTTGAATTCCAGAGCCTGATGAGTGCGGACCCTCCCAACCTCTCTCACACCATCCACACGCACACACACACACATCCCAAACACCCCCCCCCCCCCACCCCACCCCCAACACAACCCTTACCACAATCAGGACTTCCATACTAAACACAACAACATGAGTAAGCGCTAGATTTTAAGTGTCTGTTCTGTTCATGGTTTAATTATTAGACGGCGTAAAAAGTTACGGTACCGTAATATAAAGTACACGAAGTGGCTGAGTAGTAGGTTAAAAAACTCAAACTTCAACAACAACAACAAAGGATTTCTAAAAACTGTCCTGGGCGTGGATTATATATTTCTCATGAGTGACGTCATAGAAAATGATTTAGGGCAAACTATTAAATCCGGATTGGTTTCATAAAGCTAAATCAGATATGTGTGACTTGGTGAATGACTGAATAATAATTTTTTTTAAAGTCTGAATGTACTCTATTAGTAACGTTAGCTGCACGTCTCAGGGGTGTATCGGGGCTCGTGTGGTCTAGAGTGCTGTGCTGCATTGTGGCTCCAGTGGCGCAATCGGTTAGCGCGCGGTACTTATAAGGCAGTACACAAGTGGAGCGATGCCGAGGTTGTGAGTTCGAGCCTCATCTGGAGCGCAGATTTTAAAACCCAACAACCCAGTGAAGTGCTCCGCCCAGGTGTGGATGTGTGCGCATGGTGCCGCATTAATGAGCTGGCCTTTATTCCAGTGTCTCGCTCCCTTATTGGGGTGGTGGCGGCTTAGTGTGTTAAGGCTCTCAGTTACGGATGTGTGACGAATAAAGACAGTAGAGAATTAGGTTAAAATCCATTCGCTTTATGTTTTGTCTGGCAATTCATGTATCACTAAACTGACTCTAAACTGGGATGTTTGTTGATATATGAGTGGTAAAATGCTGCTGGTCCTCTATAATCCTGCAGGTGGCGCACTCTGAACTATTCAAATATTAACAGGCAGCACAGTATCCTGTGTGGTACGGAGCGACTTATTGGCTGAGTTTGTTTAAAATTGTACGAATGTCAGGGGGAAAAAAAATAAATATATATTGAATTGGGATATTTATAAAATCGCGATACAAACCGGATGGGCACATTGCTGTCGTGATAATATCGTATCAGGTTGTCCCTGGTGATTCCACATCTCTACTAGTGATTAGTTAGAAGAGACATTAACTATTGATTATCAGTGATTAGTGATTATTGATCATTAATCGATTACTTGTCACAAAGAATGAAACAGATATTGTTTGTTTTGCATAATGTTTCTCTGTAGCTTACAGTACATATGTATTAACGTCTACACCACAAGAGGGTGCATTTACAGTTCATAAAAATACTGGACATTGTATTTTTATCAGTTATTTCGGAATAAGGAAACAGGATTTGCTGCTAGAACACTTTATTTTATTTTGAAAGTACAGCTTTGTTACCATTGGCGCTGCACAATTAATCACATACGAATCGAAATCGCAATATGGACCATTTAATCACATAAGGCTGTAATTTATTACAGGTAATATAGATAATGTATGAATTAAAAAGTTTTGAATTGAATCGACTAGGCATCGTCTGTAACTTATGTAGAGTTCAGTAATTTCAATATTCACTAAATTCATTTAAAATCACTTGTGATCCTTTGTGCCATTATTTGCTGTTCACACAGATAAATACATTGAAATACTAAATATTACGTTTAATATGTATATATGGAAGTTGAAATCACAATTGCAAAATGTGCCAAAATAATCATAAAGTACATTTTTGTTAAGGTTAATCAATTAGCATTAGCATTAGCACTAATAATCGATTAGTGATAACGTGTTCATTTATCGGTTACGACAAATGTTTTCAATTTGTGTTTGACGTAACACTTAGACCAAACTCTAGTGAAGGTGGAACTGTAACTTATTTTTCGAAATTTGTGAATTCCAGCTGAAAAAACATGGACTCTGCAAGCGAAGCGAAGCTAAGCTTTGTTAGTAAATATATGTTATCGATCTAACGATCGAGTAAGTGATCGGCGGTTGACTGCCGTAGCAGCCGTGTTGATTTGAGATCACTTCCTGAACTCGAGGGTTAAAAAGACCGTATTGATTTTCTGCACCGGACTTAGACATAGTTAAAAGAGGAGTTAAGTGGAGTGTTTTCTTCAGATAGATCTTTCACGGTTTAGTCAGACACTGCATTAGCGAAACAGCTAGAGCGCTCAGCTCGGGTTGAGAGTTCTAGACCGAAGCCCTGAGGTTGAATTGGGTCACTTTTAAAAGTTTAAAGGCACGCTGGAGCTTCATAGGGAGCTTTTCCGAAAGGCACAACATGAGGACAGATGCTTTATGCTCTGACTGTCCGCGTCACAACATGGGAGGCTAGTGAGAAAAACAAACATGGACGACGGCGCGCTGTCAATATTAACGCGTTGACTCATGTGATTAATCCAGAAAGTTCAACGACTTACTATTAATCATATGAACAAGTCATATGACCCTAATGGCTTCCCATAATCACAGAGCCGGTTACCCGGCTGTGTGTGATGACGGCACGTTTAACGCGAATAATATGATGACTGAGGAAACGTCACCTCTGAAGTTGTGTGCTTGAGCTACCTTCAAGGGGAACTACTTTTACAAGAATGTATAATATTTCTATCTTCCGGAGATCGAGAGTTCGAATCCCGGGTGATGCCGTAACCTCTCCCAGCCGGAGGTCTAAAGATAGCGCTGTCCTCTGAGTGTGTTATGCCGCCCCCAACGGTGCGTGAAAAGATGCGGTCGGCTGGCGTCACGTGGTTCAGAGGAAACACGTGATAGTCTTCGGCCCTCCCGGCTGAGTGGTAGTAGTAGCCTTAATGTGGGAGCGCCCCCTAGTGACGGGGAGGAACTGGACACGACTAAATTAGGGAGAAAATC
>JAAGKR010012160.1:0-17195 GCA_011419295.1 Clarias macrocephalus
CAGCCCATGTACGAGGGACTTGCAACCCGTTATAGCATCGCAGGCATAGAGAAGGCCCGATACCAATGGGTTGACAGGTAAGAAATTATAATTTCACAAAATATAAATTTTACATTTAATATTTCTTTTCATTCTTTTCACATTTGTAATTTGAGGAAAGGAATACATTTGCATCATTACATATTACTGTACATTTACATCATTACGTATCATTATCGAATACACTGTAATGAACGTATGGAGATATATAAGTTGTAACATTTAAGGGTGTATTTTTCTCTTTTTTTCTCTTTCAGAGATTGTTGTGCAGCGTTTAAGGTGGCAGAATCTGTTCCAGGAGAGCATCTGAACTGGGACGCTTGGCAAACATCTGATGCCATTGTTGCTGAGGCCACTTCTGGTAGCCTGCTAAACTCGTGTGCATCACGGTCCCACTACAACGCAGAAATAACAATCAAACTGGACTTATTTCATTGTATGAGGTGATTCCTCCGTGAGTGTGTCTCTGAGCATCATCCTCTGTACAGTTCCTTTGCCCAGTTCTTGTCTGCTGCCTTTTCTGTGGTGGATCAGGAAGACCTACAGCGGCTTAAAGATGCGTATGCATTTTGTGGAATTCACCCTGCCAACCCCACGAAACAGCACATTCGTGTACACTGCAGAACAAAGATTCCACAGCCCGCGGAGCTCATCCAGAGAGTTGAGGCACTTCTTCCTTGCTCAAGATCCAAACGGTCTTCCTCTCTTCAAGCCCTCTATGCTGAAGGCATGGCGGATTCAAAGGGTACACATGCTGCGAGGTTGCCTCAGTGATCCTGAGGTGGAAGGTGCTATCTTGTACAGACATGGAGGGATGGTGCAGCTAAATCATGTGCAGGGTGAAGGAGCTCAAGTTCCTGTCTGGATCCCCATTAGAGGCACATCTCAACAGGAGGGGTACCACTTCCATCAGGCTCAGTGGGTCACCGGAACACGTGTTTCCATAGAGCTGTTTCAAGCTCAGGGGATGACAGGGGTGGCACGGTGGAATTATCAACGTCTGGTGGACCTGAAGCAGCCAGATGTGTGCCTTCCAGCTGTGTTCGATCCAGTTTTGATTGAACATCTCAATGCAGCTTCGAAACGGGTCCTCGGAGATGAGAAGTATCCGGCTCTTCATCTTTCTGCCACAGACACTGGAGAGAAGTTTGGCCTGGAATATGATGAGCCTGGTTGCCGTCCAGTTCCTCTTTATTGGGATAAGCACAGGACTAATACAGGCTCTTCCCATGCCCTCCATACACCTCCTCCTCAATCCAGCCCACCCATCGCCCGGTCAGGGAGTCCTCAGGCATCCTCCATGACTCCAACTAGAGTGTTTCGGTTTCCAGCATGCCCGTCTGGTGATGTTGCTTTTGGACCGGACCCATCGGTACCTGAGCCCAAGCCTAAGACAGGTGAGCATCTGACAAACAGGTAGCTGACAAAAATTAAACGTCACCAGCAGTAATTTAATCATATTTATCTTGATTCTACGTACCTTACGTTTCCTTGTAGTCTTCTTGTCACAATGGTTGAAATGTCACTTACTAGACTTTTAGATAGCAGATAACAGTAATAACCTCAGCTAAAAATCTAGCCGTCTGTTAGCCAGTGTTAATCTGGGTTTTTCCCTAGATGAGTATGTGAGTTCTGTTTTTCTTGCTATCAGGGTCAGAATGACTTACTGCACTCTTATTTCTTTCTGTTACAGAAATCCTATACCCACCACTTCTGCCTCGGCTGTCCTCACCAATCGCCGCTCGCACTGGACCTGTGAAGACTGGAGGCAGGATATTTGTCCTGGACCACAAGCGTTGGCCAGCCCCTATGAAGAAGGTTATTGATGACCTCCTTAATAAACACAGAGGACACAAGGACATGCTATAATCCGTAAGCATGATATTAATTTTCACTGTTATGCTGATGACACACAGTATATGTCTCAGCAAAACCAGATGAGAGAAAGCAGCTTGCTAAATTTGAGTAAAGGATATAAGAGACTGGATGCTAATTAACTTCCTTCTGGTTAATCCTGATAAGAAGTTAGATAGAAGTTCTAGTCATAGGACCGCATGCACCTAGCAGCAAGATTTTAGATCACACTGTAATTTTAGAGGGCCTTTCTGTTCTATCTAGTGCAACAGTAAAAGACTGTGTGATTATAGATTCTAGTCTTTCATTTGAATCTCATGTAGACAATATCTCCAGGACAGCATTCTTTCATCTCTGAAACATTGCCAAGTTAAAGAATATATTGTCACTAAATGATGCAGAAAAACTAGTTCATGCTTTTATCACCTCTAAGTTGGACTATTGTAACGCTTTACTGTCTGGATGTTCAACTAGGTGCATAAACAAGCTTCAATTAGCTCAGAATGCAGCAGCCAGAGTCCTCACTAGACCCAGAAGATACGAGCACATCACCCCTATCTTATCTTTACTTCCCTGGCTCCCTGTGAAATTCCGCATTGATTTTAAAATACTACTTTTGACATATAAAGCATTAAATGGTCTCACGCTGCAGTATCTGAGTGAATTGCTAGGATGAAAAAAGGATGCAGGCTGCTTGTCAGTACCGCATATTATAAAAACTACAGCAGGGGGCAGAGCTTTTTCTTACAAAGCCCCAAAGTTATGGAATAGCCTTCCAAATAGTGTTCGGGACACAGACACAGTCTCAGTGTTTAAGTCTAGGCTAAAAACCTTTTTATTTAGCCAAGCATTTTTGTAAATAGATTTGCTTTAGTTAAAGGAGCAGATCTGGGGGACTCATGGACATTGACTATTATGTGAACTGGTATGTTTAGATGCTGTCTTCCCCACTCTCATTGATCACTCAGGTTTGTGACGGTGAGGTGATTGGTTGCTTTACATCTCAGGGATCTCTCATGTCTGTGTTTCCTTCTGGCTCTCCATTTTAGTTATGCTGTTATAGTCCTGCCGGAGTCCCTGCTTGCACTCTACACTAAACATACATTCACCTTATACATTATGTGACTGTGACCATATCTAACAGTTGTTTCTCCTCTTCTGCTCTCCCCCCCTCCTTTCTTGTTCCCTCTCTCTGTCGTGCTACACATGTCGTTCCTGAGCTCCCTCTGCCCTCTGGACCTGCCTGACTCATCCTGGTGCCCCACTTCTGGTTGGAGATCTTGCCACATGGATGTCCTATGTGTCTCTTTGGGATGTGTCCGATGTCTGGTTTCACTCTATTATGAAGACGGTTTTTGCCTCGACTGACGTTGATAGCTGTTTCTCTGCAGACTTGGCTATAGTTGCTCTATAGTTCAGGACCGGAATTTCCTACAAGTCTACCTGAGCCTTCAATAACTACCTGGACTCCATGTTAACATCAATTAACATCTGTTAACAACTACTATACTAAACTGCCTGCCACCTAAGTTTTCTTTTCACCAGGAGTTTTTCCTTGCCACTGTCTCCCTCAGCTTGCTCATCAGAGACTATCTGACCATTTTGATTCATACACATTCACATTTCATACAAACTTAAATAATTCTTTTGGTTGTGTAAAGCTGCTTTGCGATGATGACAATTGTTAAAAGCGCTAGACAAATAAAATTTAATTGAATTGTATAAATGTATAATCATAAGTAAGTTTGGCCTTAAATGATAAGTGTAGACAGAAATCACTGAACACAAACCTTATCTCATTGCCAGTTTAATTTGAATAAATTCATTAGTGTGTAATACACATTTGCAAAAGGTTAGCTATGTTGATCAACTAGGGACACCTGGGTGTACTGTATGATAATATAACTGGTGGTTGGATTAAAAAAAAAATAAAGCTAGATTTAAAAATAAAACATTTATCCACTACAAAACAATTTTGAAATGAAGTTTAGTCATTACCAACCTATATATCTACATATATTCATCGAACACATGGTGGATTAAAAGAGAAACTTCCTTGGGTACTTTATTTTTGTAGTTCTAAAGCAGAAAGCTTTAGAACTGCAAAAATACATTTTATATCAAGGACATAATACATAATAATTTGAGGAATTTTATGAGTTCTACATTTTTGCATCGTCATTCTGGTAGTAGTAAAATGTAATTTTTTAAAAAGTAATGATGACTTTAATTCTACACGACATATCAGAAAACCCAAATGCACAGTTTCCCTGCTGAAAAAACAGCATAGACCAGCATGATTTATATGCTGGTCTGATGCTTGTTTAGCTGGTGAACCAGCATAACTGATGGAAGACCAACAGATCTACGCTGATGAAACCTTACCACCAGCATTGGTCTTGCTGGTTAGTGCTGGTCTGGTGCTGGTTTAGCTGGTGAACCGGCATAACTGATGGAAGACCAGCATGCCTGCTGAAAAATCCAGCATAGGCCAGCATGATTTATATGCTGGGCCACCAGCAAGGTTTTGGTAGTTAAAATGGGTTACCATTTTAGCTCATTATCTGTTTTTTTTATAGCTAGTACTGAAAATAATGTGTGATGTAAATACATGGACTGTGTAGTGTTATCTTTAAACGGACTTACATACAAGAGACAAAAATAATCCATTTACCCAAAACATGTAAATACATTATTTTACACTTATTAAATGTCTGTGGGTTGTCTAAAAACACAACAAAAATCTTTCATATAAATGCACTTTTTAAAAAAAGTAATCAATGGAAATCACTTAAAACTGAAGAAAAGAAAAAAACCCAGCATAGACAATCATAGCTGGTTACCAGCTTGACCAGCAATTATACCAACAGGGTTACCAGTATACAGGGGCGCTGCTAAGGGGGGGAAGTTGATTCTAAGGGCCCACGCCTTTAGAGGCCCCCAGAGATCTGCTTTATTAGTAATAACACTACTAGCAGTAAATTAAAAGAAATTAGAAATGTATCTACAAAAGAGTTACAAATGAAAAAAGATTACGGCTTATTTCTGCATCTCCAGTCAAATCACACCCCTCTCTGATTCACTGTATGGTTCAGCCCATCCTACCTAGCGAAGAGTGTCGCTGCTGAGTAAACAGGTGTTGAACTGTAAAAGCAGATATGTCAGCGAGTTCAACAAAGAAGCGTAAGTCCGGTCATCAGAAACGACAAGCGAGATTACAGAGAGCAGAGAGAAAACGAGCCGACAATTACTAAGTTTTTCGAAAAGAAAGGTATATGTTTATTCACGAAGCTTCCTTTGATGTAACAATAATGTTGGCACGACTTGCACAACTAACCACTATCGGATACTCGATACAACAGGTAACGTTTTTCACCAATGAAAATTAAATATGTTTTTTTTGTCCAGATATAGATCTTGAATTTGTAGCAAATATGCCAGCATTATCTTATTGACTAACTTTGCTAGCGGACTTTAAGTACTCCTACCGTGTAAGATAGCAGATAACTATTTCACTAATAATGAGCTCTTCCTCTGCCTCGCCTTCACCCATATGTATATGTACTGCATATAGCACTGTGTTTATATATTTTTGTGTTTAGTATAACACATTTAATCTTTAAGAATGTTGCTTTGTAATAAATATTTGATTACTGCATGTAATTTTTCTATTACATTTATGTTTGAACAATAAATCATCTGCTAGCTACAGCCATCGTAGGTCTCTGATTAAATACTGATACAGTACCTACTGGTCAAAAGCACTAACAAAAGTAATAGGTCAGTACTATTTATTACAGACAAAAGTTTTGAATAGCTAGGTTGGCTTGTATGTTTTCTGCGGAATGGGTGTGGTACAGGGCCCAACCGCATATTTTGTCATAGGGCCCAAAATTGTTAGCGGCGCCCCTGCCAGTATACCAGCACCAGCACCATGGGGTCAACTGTTTTGGTGGTGGGACCACTTGCATTTTTTTTGGTAACCGTCAAAATAAATTAAAATGTTCCATAATTTTTAACCATACAAATACGTGTAATGTATTGATTTATATCTTTATTTGTTAATGTACACTCACATATCAATAAAACATTGTGCTTTTGTAAAATAAAGAAAAAAAACAGGGTGCGCTTTCTGCCGTCTCAATCTCCCCGAAAATCTTTTTGAAATGAGTCACTAAAATGAGCTAAAATGAACACACACATAGATATATAGATATATATCTATATATCTATACATATATATCTATAGAAATCTTAAGGTGTCTACTTTTAAATGTAGCAAGCTTAATAAAAAATAAATGTTCTCAGTTTATGTAATCCATATGAATCTAAGGAGAGAGACAGTCTTTCTGCCACACTTCATTCACTGATAATGACCTGAGACAGGACACGCCCACACGCTGTTCATAGGGAAACAGTCAGGGTAATCTACATACAAGGCCACGCCCCCAAACACACACAAACACACACAGTAGATTCGATAAGTTTCCTGCTCGTGTGGAAGATGTTAGGTGCTGTACAGGTTTCTGAAGCTCTATAGAATGTTCTGGACAGTGGAAGGAGTTTAGATTCACCTCAGAACAACGCTAAGACTCCAAAAGAGAACGAAGGAGGAGAATACAGCAAGCTGTTACCATGGGTAAGTTTTAAAATCTAATATAATCCTTATTATATTATTATATCCTTATTATATTGTTATTATGATAATATAAAACTAATATTAATTTATTTTTCCTCATTTACTCACAAGCTTTTGCCAGTTTATGTGAAACATTGTCATTTAATGCCACTTACATGGTTTGGTTAGCATGTAGATAACACTGCTAAATCATGCTAACATACTGCCAAATGTAGCTTAGCACAAACAGGATAGCTCACAGGTGGCTAAGCTAATGCCTTACAATATGTAGATCACAGATGGTTGTCAGTATCAGCTGTGGTGTAAATGTTTATAATATATTCACCCCGTTTTGGATAGCTTCATGTTATGGTAGCTATTTGGTTCAGTTTTTGGTTAGCTTATTACACTGCTATCTATAATATTATTTAGCACAAACACTTTAGCTCCTGTTGCCTAAACATTGCAAAAGTTTGTGTTGTCTTTATACATGGTCGATATTTATTCATGATTATTGACAGTAATTTTATTATCATCATGCTTATGCTTTTTTCTTTTTCATAAACCGTTGTGAGCATGAAAATGATCAGCCACCTGTTTTATAGAGACCAAATGCAAACAAGCAGGCAAGATAAAGAGAGACCATCACTATGTCATGGGAACCTCGACCACGACTGGGGTCTGGATTCGGGATGGATCTCTTGTATTTTTTTAAGCGGTTGACCACACGATAAGGCTTCACCTGTGACTGCACACAACCAGCACATGGACTGACCTCAGATGCCAGGAATGTAACCACTTCTGGTAACTGGGTCTGTGTAAATTGCAAATCAGTTTATGGTAAGCAGCCATAAACACCATGGAAATGCCAGGTATGCGATGTTCACTTGTGGCTTGAGTTAAACAAGAACTGCTTTTCGGTAGAGGCACAAAAATGTATGGCTGTGTATAGGGTGTAAAAGTGGGCTTTTACAAACCTAACTCCCTTTCTCTGCAGTGCACTGTTCCTGTTCCCACTGTTTTACCCAGAAAGTCTGTTTGCATGGCCAGATTTACAGTATGCCAGAAATGTGCCTTCTGTGTATAAGATCATCTGTGTCCCTCTTCCCTCAATCCATTTACTTTGCATTAGGTGAAAGAGGCGACATTTTATATATTTATAAGTAAGGTTACATTTATATGTTCATAAGTAAGAAAAATACACAAATGTCAGGACATGTCAGAACTACTTCAGGGCCCATAAACCTGCAGACCCCTAAATAAAGAGTGAGGGCCAAGCTCACTCCTCTACACTACTGTGGTGTGAAAGTAACTGTGTGAAAATGTCCCTGAGAAGTTGATCTCATGTTTTGTTTTGTTATTATTTTTTAAAATCAAAACCTATTTGCTGTTCATTGTTAAATTGTCATATTGTGCATATTGTATACAGTATATTGTTACATATTAAACAATGTTAATATTGTTTGTGTTGGCCAATAAAGCTGATTTTATACTGATTCAGTTTTATACTTTACATATTGGATGACAATCTTTCATGTATTCTGGCTTGTATACCATACCAACATTAGATGGGGTGGTGAACAGCATAGTATCATGGCACTATAATGCAAAATATACGCTGATGTGCTGTGGACCAGCATTAGCAAAGTGACCAGCATACCAGCACCAGCATATTGTCTGGTCTCTGTTTTAGGAGAGAACATGACAGACAATCTGACGGAGAGGCGGGGTTTTGTTTTATCCAATATTTATCTCCCTTAGATTTCACACAAAAATACGAACCAAAAAGCGACCCGTATCGGTTTAATAAGAACAGGTCTTTTATTTTCCAATTTTTGGGTCGATTCCGTATTTTACAGCACGGTTGGCAACCCTAAAATGAACTTGAAGAAATACGTTAATTCTTTCGCGATTTGTATACCGGAGCGTTAAGAAAAGCAGCGATTCGTTTTGAGTATACTAATATGGCGACTGGGAGTATGCAGTATTATGTACACGCAGATTTGGTATTGATTGGTTGTAATCCTTTTTCCACGTACTTCCGTTTTTACTTGGGAAATGGCCTATTGAAAACTCCCACTTCCTTTCTGTGTGACGACTCTGTGAATCATGGGGCGAATCAGAAACGTCAGCAGGCGGAACAGTCGTGGCCCTTTTGACTAATATGGTAAGCTTTGGGAGAGATTTTATAAGTCGTTCGTATTTTCTATTGATTTGTTTAATTTTTATTACGTGTGTTTGTGTAAACATGTGAATACTGGCTAAATTTCTAGTCGTATTTTAAGGTGAATGGCAAGAATAACATTTTCTTGTATTCAGTATAACCATCGGATACCGACACTTGGAATTCTTCCGCAGCTAAATTTGTTTACGATAAAAGAAAAAACCCAAACGAGTCACTGGCTAAATAACTAACTAACTGACACACTTACTTACTGGGTAACTAACCAGTTAACTAATATCCGCCTGTTGAACCAGATTTCTAACACCGTTATTTGTTCATAGAATATTTGTTGTAAATCTGCTTTGTGTATTACATGATCCACATAACTAAATTCACGAATTACGTTGTTTATTAAAGGTTACAGTAGATAAGATTGAATGACGTATACGTATACATAATTATCTAATCAGTCAATCATGTGATGCCGTGCATTACAAAAAAAAAAAAAAAAATACAAAATGCAGATTCGGATAATGTTCACAGCAACCATTAGAATAGGTGTAACTGAAGTTTGATTATTTGTGGCATGATTTTGGTGCTGGACAGGCTCTCTTGAGTATGTCTGAAAGTGCTGTGCTGTTCTCCTGGAATTTTCACACCAAATAGTCTAAAGAGTTTACACACAATGCTACACAAAAAAAAGAGGGGGAGGGGGGGGTTGGTGGGTAGTGAGCACCAATTCTGTAGGAAGAATTGAGCCAGGCTGAATTGAGACGAGGAAACCACTATGTACAGTTCTGAGAAGCTGAACTCTATCTTGGCACACACATGTCAAGTTTTGATGTGGATGGACTACAACAGCAGGAGACCATAGTTCCACATTTGTTAGCCAAGAACAGGAAATGGACACTGCATTGGGCACAGTTTTAACGAATTGGAACTAGACTCCAGTGTTTTATGCTTTTGGTGCCTAATTCTGACCTTACTCTCTGTGTGCTTCTGCGGAATTCAAGAATCATCAGACTAGACCATGGGTAGGCAAATTCGGTCCTAGAGACCTACAATCCTGCAGAGTTCAAATCCAACCCTAATCAAACACACCTGAACAAGCTAATCAAGGTCTTCAGGATTACTAAGTCTACAAGCAGATGAGTAGTTTTTCAGGGTTGGAGCTGAAATCTGCAGGACTGCAGCTCTCTAGAACCGAATTTGCCTACCCATGGTTTAGTTTGATGATTGTTGAGTTCCACTGAAGCACACAGACTGTAAGGTCAGAATTAGGCACCAAAAGCATGAAACCTTGGACCCAACCTGAATAGTGTCAACAGGCTGGTGAAGGTGGTGTGAAGAAGGGGGACCTACCCATTAGTATATTGTTCCTAAATAAGTTTTTAGTAAGTGTGTATAGTACAGTAAAAAATATATGTTTTTAAGAGATTTGTAATCACCTAACCAGATGTGAGTGTACTTGAGCCCTTGTGTGTGTGTGTGTGTGTGTGTGTGTGTGTGTGTGTGCGCGCGCTGCATTTATACAATATGACCATCATGAATCTTAGACTATAGATTAGTTGCCTGATTTTAATGACAGCGTTTTAGGAAAGCATTGTCATTAAAAACAGACAACTGATCAGTAGAAATAACTGCTTTAGGAAAACATTCAGATTTACCTACAATAATAAAATAATAAATTATTCTCTGACAGATTTCTGAACACTGAAGCTGTAGTGCGGAACTGGTGAAATCTGCATTTGAAGCCAAATCTTACAGCATCCATTATCAACATTTGGGTTTGTTAATAACATGGAAAAAAATTCTCAAACCTCTTCTATGGAATGGCTTTTGAAGAACGTGATTTGAAGTCGGCAGAACTGGGTACTATATAATTAGTACGGACACTTTAAGATTCGAAGGGGAGCTTCTCCTCAAAAATGGATCAGCAAGGAAGTGGTACAGAGGACCCCAATAAGCAACCTAAAAAGAAATCAAATGAGGATGAGGGTAAAAACAAAAAGCTGGTATGTACACATCTTGGACTTTTATTTTATTGTGTTTTAAAACTGTTAGAATGCTACACTTATTTAACTTTATTTAACTTATTTAACTTATTTATCTTTGTGGCAGCTTTAGTATTTTGCCCTGCTCATATAAACTATACATTTATTTATTATTATTTACCAGAAGTTAATTATAAACAGTTGTCTGCACAACATGTAAGTTGTCCTTATCCATAATGAACTTAATTCTTAGTGTAGTACTTCTTGCAGTGAGTGTGAGCATGGTCTTACATATGACCTCTCCTACCTCATACTTTGCAGTTTGTGTTGTTTTGGATGACTCATAAATGGTTGGATGCTTGGCCCTAAATATGTAGCTTAGTATTAAATGTAAGCTTGTATGTATCTATGTACAGGCTCATATCAATAAATTTCAATTTCAATAATTCAATTTAAAAAGTGAAACCCACATATTATAGATTCATTACACACAAACTGATATATTTCAAGAGTTTATTTCTTTTCATTTTGAATCTGACTTATAGATAATGAAAACCCCAAATTCAGTATCTCATAAAATTTAAGTATTGTAAAAGGTTTAATATTAGAAACTCATGGTGGTGTACTCTAATCAGCTAATTAATTAAAAACAATTGCAAATGTTTCCTGAGTCTTTTAAATGGTCTCACAGTCTGGTTCAATAGGTTGGCTGTTCACAAAGTGCTTTTCAGCATTCCAACATTTGTGTTAAAATTATTATTAGGGCGCAAGCACCATGACATCAGCCCTATGTCGTCATAGTGTGTGAAGGGCTCTCTTGTTTTTCCTAAGGATTATTTTATTTATTTATTTTTTGCCACTTTTTTTGACTTTTCGGGGGTCTTAACATGCTCAAAAACTCATGAAACTTAGCAGACAGGTTGGAATCTGCTGCCATCAGGATGACTGAGAGTCTCGTGGCCCGGGGCCCCCACACAAGATTTTGCTGCCTAGCTCATACACACTTTCACCTAGGCACACGAAACTCTGTACACATTTAGAGCTCATCGAGCCGAACAACTTTCGCTCTGCATGTCCTGGGCTAAACTCAACAGGAGGCAGTTTATTTTGGGTCGTTCGCAAAAACGCACCCGATGGATTTTGATATACTCCTCCTAGGGAAATTATACAATCGTTGGTAAACTGAGCCAAAGAGATCTAAAGACATTGAGGATGCAAAACTGCGGAGGCATTTTTGATATCTCAAACGGGTCAGCCGTGATAATGTCTTAAACGTACGCCGAAAAATGATTAATAACTTTGTGTGACATTATATTCAGTGACATCACATTCAGGAACATCATAGTGTGAGGCTTTTCTTCCAGCACCTGTGGCCTATTGTACACACATACACATCACAAATGTTAACACACACACACATCACTAATGTTAATACACACAGACTCACACACCATATACACAAACAAGCACAAAACACAAGCACATTTACTCGTCACACACAGACTGACACATCCACACGTCACACACCTCTCTCCCTCACTCTCACACACACTAACCCTCACACACTAACGTGCTCACACACACAAGCATGCATGCATGCACACACACATCACACACATGCACATATACATACACCCATATTACAAATGTTTACACTCATGCACACAAACACCTCTCACGACGCGCACACACCTTTCTCTCTCTCTCTCACACACACACACACACACACACACACACACACACACACACACACACACACACACACACACACACACACACACACACATTAGCACTGTATAGTGTGTGATGTGTACAGGTTGTGCGGTGCAACCGAGTGGCGATGGCTTTTTCGAGGTCTTAACAAACTCGAATAACACAAGTTGTGCGGTGCGCCCGGGATGGCGATGGCACAGGGTGCTTGGGCCCGTCATCGTTGCTTGCAACTATATTTTTTATATATATTTTTTATTCTTAAATAATATTAAAAAATTTCTGATATACAGTGGAACCATGGATTACGGACATAATTTGTTCCGGAAACGGGTTCATATTTCAAAATGCTCGTAAACCAAACGCTCATAGGAAATAATGGAAACTCAAATTATTCGTTTCACAGCCCAAAAAAATAAATACATAAAAATTAATACAAAATGTGTTTCCGTTTGCGCAGGCGCTGTGTATGTGTCTGAAGCTAAAGAATAAGCCCCTCCTCTTGTCATCTTACATTATAACCCTTCTTTCTCTCTTATGAGTTTCACGCGCGCGCACACAGCGGAAACTTTATTTTATCGGGAAGATAAACAAGAAATCTCTCTGACACTCGAATGAGCGCACACTAATGGCACACTGCTGCAAAGTAAAAACAAAATATAGTTGCAAGCAACGATGACGGGTCCAAGCACCCTGAGCCATCGCCATCCCGGGCGCACCGCACAACTTGTGTTATTCGAGTTTAAGACCTCGAAAAAGCCATCGCCACTCGGTTGCACCGCACAACCTGCACACATCACACACTATATAGGGCTAATGTCAGTTTGGGCCCTAAATATTTGTTGAGTGCATTTGTGTGTGTGTGCATCGTGAGAGTTTTGTGTGTGTGCGCGCGAGTGTAAAGATTTGTAATATGGGCGTATGTATGTGTGCATGTGTGTGACGTATGAGTGTGTTTGTGTGTGTGCATGCATGTGTGTGTGCACGCGCATTACTGTGTTAGTGTTAGTGTTTGTGAGAGTGAGGGAGAGAGGTGTGTGACGTGTAGATGTCAGTCTGTGTGTGACGAGTAAATGTGCTTGTGTGTATGGTGTGAGTCTGTGTATTAACATTAGTGGTGTGTGTTTGTGTGTTAACATTTGTGATGTGTATGTGTGTACAATAGGCCGCAGAGGCTGGAAAATAAGCATCACACTACGATGTTCCTCAAAGTGATGTCACTGAACGTGATGTCACTGAAGGTGTCACTGAATATACTGTCACTGAGTATAATGCCACACAGAAACTTATTCATCATTTTTCGGGGTACATTTAAGACATTATCACGGCTGTCCCGTTGAGATATCGAAAATCTCTCCGCAATTTTGCGTCCTCAATGTTTTTAGTTCACATTGGCCAGGTTTGGTAGCGATTGAATGATTTTCCTAGGAGGAGTATATCAAAATCCATCAGGTGTGTTTTTGCGAACAACCCAAAATAACTGGCCTCCTGTTGAGTTGAGCCCAGGACATGTCAATGAGCTCAAAATATATAGTTTCATGTGCCTACGTGAAAGTGTGTATGAGCTAGGCAGCAAAATCTCGTGTGGGGGCCCTGCGACTCTCAGGAATCCTGATGGCAGCAGATTCCAACCTGTCTGTCAAGTTTCATGAGTTTATGAGCATGTTAAGACCCCTTAAAAGTCCCAAAGTTTGGAAAAAAAAAAAATATAGTTGCAAGCAACGATGACGGGCCATCGCCACCCCGGGCGCACTGCACAACCTGTGTTATTTGTGTGTTTTAAGACTCGAAAAAGCCATCGTCACTCGGTTGCACCGCACAACCTGCACACGTCACACACTATACAGGTCTAATGTCAGTTTGGGCCCTAAATATTTGTTGAGTGCGTTAGTGTGTGTGTGTGCGTGTAAACATTAGGCCACAGATGCTGGAAGAAAAGCATCACACACTGATGTCACTGAATGCGATGTCACTGAATATAATGCCACACAGTTATTAATCATTTTTTGCTGCAAGTTTAAGACATTATCACGGCTGACCCATTTGAGATATCAAAAATCCCCAAAATTTTGCATCCTCAATGTCTTTAGATCACATCGGCCCAGTTTGGTAACGATCGTATAAATTTCCTAGGAGGAGTATATCAAAATCCATCGGGTATGTTTTTGCGAACGACCCAAAATAACCGGCCTCCTGTTGCGTTGGCTCAGTTGTGATCACGTGACGCTCTGCGTCAAAACAAGAAGCACAGGCGTGATACAAGATACTCGGTATTCGTAAACCAAGACTTCGTTTAACAAGTCAAAATTTAGTAAAGTGTTCTTGCGGAACACTCACAAACCGCGTTACTTGTCATTCAAGGTTCCACTGTACTGAATTTTGGGTTTTCATTAGCTATAAGCCATAATAATTTCAATTTAAAGAAATAAACACTTCAATTATAAATTGAGATGCACTTGTATGTATTTACATACAGTAAGAGTCAAAAGTTTGCCACTTTTTAATTCCATGGTCTTTACTGAATTTTTATTTTTTTCTACATTTGTAAAACCATGCTGAAGGCATCCAAAATATGCAATAATCTCATTTGGACAGTTAGAGATGCATCTGCTTCTTATACTCTGTAAAACATTCATAAGGCCTCTAATCTCAGGTGCTGTTAATTGGTGGTTTCTGTGTAGTTAACACTAAATGAACCTTTCCTGCAGTAGAGATAAGGCTCGGTCTTGACCTTCTGTGATGGTCTTCATGAGAGTTAGTTTCATCCTTTATTTATTTATTTTTAATTAAATACACTTGACAGTACTGTTTTTGCAAGAACTCTTCCAGAACAGCTGACCTTTGTGTCTTTAAAATAACAACTGACTTTTGTTGTTACTTAACCACCTATTGCAGCATGAATTTAATAGTTTTCCAGTATTGTTTTAAAATGTAGAAAATAAACCACTAAACATTAAAAAAATGGAATTAAATAAATAAATAAATAAATAAATTATTGAATTAGAATGTGTCCAAAATTTTCATTCTTTGTCTGTGTACAAATAATGTAAAGTAAGAACGCTTTCAATAATAGATTAATACAGATTTGACAAAAAAAACTTGCAAGAAACCTCCACGATGCCTTACTGTTGCTTGCAGATACTCATTACTATGGTGGTCTCCAGCAAGTAAACTGCCTCCTACTTAGGGCTGAGTATCATTTGGGTTTTTTACAATACCAGTGCCAAATAGATCCTTTTTAAACGGTACCGGTGCCCGATACAAAAAATGGTGGATAACAAAGAACAGCTTTTTATTGAAAACATTTTATAAGTAAACAATATATTAAAAGTTTAAAGTATACATAAATATAAGTAAATACAAAACCCCAAGTAATTTACATATTACCCAACCGAACTATAATAATTTAACACCAATGACCGCAATGAAGTTGGAATCCTTAGTATGCTACAAATCAGCTTCAAGTTTCAGCAATTCTTTTGCAGAAATATTATTATATTTGCCTTATCTGGAAAAATATGATACCCCTCCTGAGTTTGCTAGGGTTGGTCTGACTGAGAACAGGGGATGCACACAATACCAGCTGATGTCCGCAAGTTATTAAACACAATGCATCTCTCTGCTTTTAAATTAATCACGTATTTCCTCAAATGTTTTATTAGGTTTGATGTGTTTATTCCTTTACATGAAATTGTTTGTAGAGATTAAATGTATGCATATTTAGCTTGACAAGATGATGCTACCTGCCGCCGAGCAAGTGTTATTACTGCCTTCACATTGAGGGTCTAATTTCCAGAGGTTTAAGTCAGAATGTGAAAACAGCATGGACACTCGCGTTACTACACAGCTTGGTTGGATTTGTTTTATTAGGGCTTACATCCTTGCGCTTATGTGCGTTGACAGTGATGCTTCTTATGTTTATTTCAGGGAAACAGAGAACCACTGTGTTCTGATTGTTGTAGTGCATACTGGTTATATAGGCACTGGTGCCTGGGTCCCACTGGTTTCTACCAGTTCTTTGTTGATGGCACTACTGTACATCATCTGATGTCAGAGGGAAATAAGCATGATGTGCCTTTCATGTGCTTCATTAGGTTTCTTTGAAACCCTAGTTTGCATTGAAATTATGGCTTGGAACAGACCTTGCTGATGCAGTATAACTACCTTGTATCTTTTTGCTGTATTAACTACCTTGTATCTTGCCATGGTGTTTTGACTATTCCTCATCCAGTTTTAAGCCTCCAAAACAGCTGTATGTTTCAGGTAATTACTGTATTTCACGTATAATGGCTACGTATAATGGCACCTACTTGGTATAATTGGTTAATCATACTATATCATATCATCATATCCTCATATATCCTGATCCTACAAAATCCATAAGTCAAGTCAAGTCAATTTTATTTATATAGCGCTTTTAACAATTGACATTGTCGCAAAGCAGCTTTACACAATAAAAAGAAGTAAGTCTGTATGCAATGTGTATGAATCAAAATGATAAGATTGTCCCTGATGAGCAAGCCGAGGGCGACGGTGGCAAGGAAAAACTCCCTGGGATGGTAATAGGAAGAAACCTTGAGAGGAACCAGACTCAACAGGGAACCCATCCTCATCTGGGTGATAACGGATAGCAGGGATTGATCAACTTAATAATGTGTACTGGAAGTTCAGTGTAACAGGAGATGTGTTAAAATTAAAAGGAGTCCAGTTTGTTCCTGGAGGCTCAGGTAGACTGTAGGAGATTCCAGTCCTGAGCTATCGAACAACTGAAGTCACAAGTCCCCAGAGCATCAATCGATGATAGGACAGTCTTAAT
>JAAGKR010012161.1:0-17193 GCA_011419295.1 Clarias macrocephalus
ATGAGTGGGTCCTACTACACATTGATTTACTCCTACTGAGTCCAGTATGGACAAGAATGCTGTTCTCAGAGGGTCTTCTGGATTCTCAAAATGAATATTAAAGTCTCCAGCAATTAACGCTTTATCTACAGAAACAACAAGGTTTGAGAGGAAATCTGCAAATTCGCAGAGAAACTCCGAGTACGGCCCTGGGGGTCTGTAAATGATGATTAGCGGATCGACTGAGCTGACTTTATGTTACTATAGAGAACTTCAAATGCATTAAATTTAAAACTGTGTTTTTGTACGAGAGAAAGATTATCGTTTTAAATAACTGCGACTCCTCCTCCTCTACCAGTTAGCCGAGGCTGGTGTATGTAGCTGTATCCAGGAGGACTAGCTTCATTTAGAGCTACATACTCGTCCTGTTTAATCCATAATATATCAAACTCCTGATCTGTGATAGTTTCATTAACAATAACTGCTTTAGATGCGAGAGATCTAATATTTAACAGTCCGAGCTTCAGATCAGAGGTGCGGCTGCGCATTCAGTGTGACCTGAGTTTGTGGTATCTATGTTAATTAAATTACTAAAACAGACTTTCTGAGTCTTTCTAAATTTAGCTCGGGGAACAGACACAGTCTCAATATGATGAACCCTGAGTGACGACTCTATGCAGCTAGCAGACGGTTGGTTTAGCCTGTCTGTCTGCTCCCTGGCCTTGGCTCTGGATTGTCACCGATTAACTCGGCCTCTTCTGAGACTATGTGCTATACTGCAAGAAATGAGAGCAGCACCTTCCCGAGTGGGATGGACACCAGTTTTGCCCTCAAAGGTCTTCCAGTTGTCTATGAAGCCCACGTTGTTTTCGGAGCACCACCTGGACATCCAGCGATTCAGTGACCATAACCTGCTGTAAGCTATGTCACCACGTCTCATTGGGATGGGACCAGAGCAAACTACTTCAAAATGCGTCTATTAATTTGACCTCATTGCAATTATTTAAGTTATCAGTACTCAATGTGTTTAATTACTTTGAGCATTAGCAATATGCGGTTTCAAGAGATGTGAAGTAAATTAACGATTCCCTTAAAAAACGATAACACGCTTTCAAATCATTAGGAAATAAAACTACATCAATACGCGGTATTATAACTCTCTCCCGGCGAAAAAAAACTCGTATAATTTGTGCCTCCACGTCCACCGGATTATCATCAAAAGCGCACGTCAGGCTCAATAAACCTCTGAAACAATCTTACCCTGGAACAGAAGCTGCTACCGCGCAGGTTATCTTCAGAGAGCAAGTTGCTATGGTTACAAACATACCCAGAGAGTTACCTCCGTTTTTGGAACCGAAAGTTGAGGATATCCACAAACTTACTTACCTTAAACTTACCCGGGTATGTCACAACAGGAGGGTATTCCAGAAAGCTGGTTATCAACAGGAATGACTTTATTTATTTATTTATTTATCTTATTGTTTATATTGTTGTTTGTAGGCACGACAGGGAGGGAATGTCTAAAAGAAGACTCTCATCGGTACGTACGCCGAGCCGGGTAGACGCTCTAATGGTCCTGTGTGATGATGTTAATGAGTGTGTGTGTGAGTGAATGTGTGTGTGAGGACGAGCTCTGTGAGGTTCTGCTGTGGTTTGGAAATCTTTCTAAGGGCTTCATCTAATAATTATTTACTTATTTATCGATCCATTTATTTATGTGATTATTTATTGTATGAGTGACTCGTCTATCAGTCATTTATTATTATTATTATTATTATTATTATTATTATTGTTTAAATTACTCTGACCATTGTTTTATAAATGAATATTGCAGCTTTTTATTAGTCTAATGAATTATTTATGTTTTATTATAATTTAATTGGTCTGAGAATTTCTCACGAATACTCTAGTGATAATTTTCTGATTTTGTTGATTTAATTCTTTGTAAATAATAATCATAAATTTTAACCTTTTACTCAAGGAATCATATTTATATTTATAATGAATTATTTAAAATAATAATAATAATAATAATAATAATAATAATAATAAACATCATGAGTTAATTATGCCCAGGAGTCATGTTTGGACGAAATTTTTTTTAGAATTTTTTTTTTTTTTAACAATTATTAGTTCTTAACAAAGTGCTTTCACACAGTTCTGCATCTCTCCAAGACTTGTTCATTCATCACTTATTTAGAGATTAAATCTACAGAAGAAATACAATTTTACTCAAACACTTATTTGTTTAGAAATAATAATAATGATGGCAGGTGACAGAGATACACACTGCACACACTGCTTACACACTACACACACCACTCACCATTTTTGAGTGAGAAAATGAATGTTATAAGGACCACATTCCATTTTAATTACTCATGTTTACTTCAGGTGTAAAGCTGATGGATAAAGATACAGTACAAAACTAACATTTAGAAAAAACTGAACATTGAGTCAGGATATTTATAAAATCGTGACACAGAATCACAGTATCAATCGGATAGTAATGAGATCAGTAGTAGGAGGTGATTATTAGCGAGTCGTTCTCCAGAGTTTAATATTTCATACAGCTTCAGTTCTAAGAGTTAGAGTGAATGTATAGAATTAATAACAGTGAGTGAAAGTTCCTCCAGAGGATAGAGCTGTGTGTGTGTGTGTGTGTGTGTGTGTGTGTGTGTGTGTGTGTGAGTGTGTGAGTGTGTGAGTGTGTGAGTGTGTGAGTGTGTGTGAGTGTGTGAGTGTGTGTGTGTGTGTGAGTGTGTGAGTGTGTGAGTGTGTGAGTGTGTGTGAGTGTGTGAGAGTGTGTGAGTGTGTGAGTGTGTGAGAGTGTGTGAGAGTGTGTGAGTGTGTGAGTGTGTGTGAGTGTGTGTGAGTGTGAGTGAGTGTGTGTGTGTGTGTGTGAGACCGTGCTGACTGACTCCATCCCACAGATCCTGAAAGCTCCTCGTCCTTCTGTGACTGTGTTGGGAAACGATCAGGATGAGAACCAGGTGACTTTCCCCTAATCCTAACAGAGCTATGCGCTTCTGCATCTTTATAAAATATTCGATTTCAGTGCCTGACCTTTGACCCCTCCCCCCACCCCCAGGACGAGACCAGATCGATCGACAAACGGCGAAGCTCACGAAGAGTCAGTTTCGCAGCTAAAAACAACGTCCACGTCTTCCCGAAGTGAGCTGATCTACATGCAGGTTTAAATCTCACTGTACACACTGAGAAGAAGCTGATGAGGAATATAATGTGTGTGAATGTCTGATCTTCTGATATTTAGGGACGTCAAGGCTGATCCTGTACTGACTCACATCCAAAACCTGACCGTGGGTGAGTCTCCCCTTGACTCATCTGTTTACATCGACCCTGTTGTCGTCTGTATAAAAACCTGAGACTACAGCCGAGTCAGTAGCAGTGTGTACAGGGAGGAGAGGGGGAGGGATTACAGGATATGTACACACACTGCAGAGTTTATGTAGAGCTGGCCAGTAATTAAAGTTTATATAACAACTGTCCCCGGTACTGTTCCCCTGAACAATTCCACACACACATACACAGCTCCTGCACGCACAAACGGAAACACTTATCTGCCTGTTTTTTTTTTAAAGGTAAAGTGCCGGTTAATTTGTTTTATTTTTATGTATTTATTTTTTTGGGCTGTGGAACGAATAATTTATGTTTCCATTATTTCTTATGGGTAAATATGATTTGGTTTAGGAGTGTTTTGACATACAAGCCTGTTTCTGGAACGAATTACGCTCACAATCCAGGGTTCCACTATATTGTATCAAGATGTTATTAACATTGTGATAGTTTGTGAAATGTAGCAGATTAATAAATAAATAGGTGTTGTGGCATCGTATCACGTTGTGCCTTATGTTCTAAATTGTATTTTTCTGCTCGTTAATTGTGATGTCATTATTTGAGGAATAACAGACTCTCACTCATATTTGTATTTATTTGTGTTTAACAGGAGCGAGCGATGGACAGAGTGAAAAGTGAGTGATTATGTTCTCACTGAGACACTGCATTGTAAAGTGTTTTCCACACACACACACACACACACACACACACACACACACACACACACACACACACACACACACACCACCGCATTACTGTATAGTGAGTGTGTTTATAATAATTACGCAGTCCTCTGACAGCAGCCTGGTGACCTGGTTGACCTCTACTTCATATTACTGGATTTTTTTGTAATTTAAAACACAATAAAGAGCCTTTAGCTGTACTATAATGTGATATATACTTTATATTCAGTGATAGATTTAGTTATGGTGCTCCCCCATCCTGTCTAATTATAGTTTAATTAATTATAGTTTAATTCTACTGGGTTAGACTTTATCTTGTCCTGTGTTGCTTTTTTTCAGCATGCAGTGTTTTGATTCCAGAGAAAAATCTGAAATCATGGGTAAGTGTTAGTTTACTGATCGACAAATCACAGTTCTGGTTAGTTGCTAAGCCTAGTTACAGCGCGGGGTGATAAAGTGCACATCTGTACAGTGTTGTCACTTTTGCAAGTGGTCCAGCTGGACAAACGCATCACAACACGTCAGAGGTGTAGTGCTTAAATAACCAACATATTAACATATGATTATAAATATCGTAAATCTATAAGGTAAGCCGTGTGTATAATGATTCTCTCAGGTCTAAAACATGCTCACGGAGGAAGTCCTCTGAACGAGCCGACATTTTATATACACACACACACACGCGCCATGCACACAGGGAGACACTGTACACACAATAGCATTAGAATATAGTGTGTGTAGGCTCAGGATTGTGCAGTACAGACGGACATTTTTATTTTATTTTTTTAGCACAACCCAGACAGTATGATGAAGTGAATTTTATTTCATTTTAACCAAGTTTACAAACATTACTTCATTGAAGAAAAAAAAAAGGGCAGCATAGACAAAGAAATAGTACAGATTACTAGTGTACATAAGTGTTGTGGTCGTTTCTGTGACAAATAATAATGACAGGCATTTTGTCAGTTTTACGTTTTTGTGACGTCATTTCCACAATCCAGCAGCAGTAAAAAAAAATAAAAAATAATTTAAAAAAATTTTTATTTTGTTTGATTGTTTTACACGGCCCTGTGTTGTGAGTCGAACCCACACAGCTTTGGTTTTAAGCGTTAGTTCTCCTGTGTGTGTATGTGTTACACACACACACACACACATACACTATCTCGATGTGAGACAGTCAGTCAGTCAGTACATCATTCTTACACGCTTTATGACCGCCGGCATCTGCTTTATTTACTGTGTGTTTACTCTGGCATTACATGTTTTATCTGTTAGCATGAGTGTGAACGGTCCGCTGCTAGTAATCGAAAGACAGGTTTTTAAAAGGGGTCGGTTAATGTCACGTGTGTATAATCTGTGTGTGCGGAAGCTCTGGTGTAGGACTGTAGTTTGTGTGAACTTTAAATCCTGGGAACGGTCCACTCTTTCCACTGGGTCCAGTGGATCCTAAAGGGACTGATGGCTCCTGTGTCCTGCTCTTCTGAAGCCCACAATCAACGCCGCAGTCTTGCTGAAGTCGTGCTCCAGATCTCGTCCAGGTTCTCATCATCATCATGATGGCCACACTCAAAGTGATGATGATGCATCATGATGATACTCAAAGATTATAAACACGTCTGCTGTACTGACATCTCTACGTTCACTGACCTGCATGTTAACACTACAGTTAACACTTAAGGTGTTAGTAATGCTGTCAGTTGCAGCCTGGAAGCAGGTGTAAAAGTGTTGAACACATCTACCAGCATTCACAGGTGTTGTGCTGAAAGTTGGTATTTTATAGTCTGTAGTCGTTCTTAGTCCTTGCCACAGGATCCTAGACCCACTCGGAGGTCTTCCTCCTGTAGCGTCCCCTCACCTCCCTCTCCACTCTGACCACACTCTGTCTCCTCCACATTCATGTCCCTGGTTGCGAGTCCCTTATTATAGGCAGCTGTGTGAGATCTCGGAGCATAGTGGAACACTTTAACCAGGGCTCCATGATTTAAAATCCCAAAATTTAAATTTTATTTGTCACATACACAGTACGATATGCAGCGAAATGCATAGAGGACTGCCTGTGACCTTAAAATAAGACCTGTTAATAGGATATTAATATAAAAAAAGAACATGGAAAGTAAATTTAACTAAGAAAGACTACAGGGTGGCCATTTATATGGATGCACCTTAATAAAATGGTTGGTGATATTAACGTCCTGTTTGTGGCACATTAGTATATGTGAGGGGGCAAACTTTTCAAGATGGGTGGTGACCATGGTGGCTATTTGGAAGTCGGCCATCTTGGATCCAACTTTTGTTTTTTCAATAGGAAGAGGGTCATGTGACACATCAAACTTATTGGGAATTTCACAAGAAAAATAATGGTGTGTTTGGTTTTAACGTAACTTTATTCCTTCATGAGTTATTTACAAGTTTCTCTTTGTTCACAGCCATTGACATGTCAAAGAGGTTAACACGTGATGAGCAGATCGAAATTGTGTTAATATCTGGTGAACGCAGTAACCAGGTCATTGCAGCAGATTTCAGTGCAAGACACCCTACGAGACCACCCATCTCCCATGCTACAGTTAGCAAACTGAACCAGTTTCACGAAACTTAGCAAACAGTGTTGGATTTGCCAAAATGTGGACGCATGAAAACTAATGAACAAACATCAGTGGCTGTCCTAGCTTCATTCAGCAAGAGCCCACAGCGTAGCACTCGCCGCATGTCACTGGAGACTGGCATTAGTCGAACATACCTTCGGCGGATATTAGCTACTCACAAATGGCACCCTTACAAACTCCAGCTACTGCAGCATCTCAACGAGGATGACCCAGATCGGCGCACACAATTTGCAGAATGGGCAAAACCAAAATTGGAACAGGACCCTCAGTTCACGCAGAAGATTTTGTTCAGTGATGAGGCAAACTTTTATGTGAATGGTGAAGTTAAACAAAACCACCGCTATTGGTCTGACACTAACCCACATTGGATAGATCCCTCCAAGACTGTTGGAACAAAAAAAGTGATGGTATGGTGTGGTATATGGGGTACAAAGATAGTGGGGCCATTCTTCATCAATGGAAACCTCAAGGCCACTGGATATTTGAAATTGCTACATGATGATGTATTTCCCTCTTTATGCACTGAAGCTGGCACGTTCACAGAGTTTTTCCAGCAAGATGGTGCACCACCACATTATGGTGTCAGGTCCGAGCATTCCTAGATGAACAGTTTCCTGAAAAGTGGATTTGTCGTCGTGGGCCAGTTGAATGTCCCCCAAGTTCTCCCGATCTGACCCCCTTAGACTTTTATCTTTGGGGTCATCTGAAGGCAATTGTCTATGGTGTGAAGATACGAGATGTGCAGCACCTGAAACTACGGATACTGGAAGCCTGTGCTGGCATTTCTCCTGCGGTGTTGCTATCAGTGTGTGAAGAGTGGGAGAAGAGGGTTGCATTGACAATCCTTCACAATGGGCAGCACATTGAACACCTTTTATAAGTGGTCAGAAACTTGTAAATAACTCATGAAAGAATAAAGTTACGTTAAAACCAAACACACCATTGTTTTTCTTGTGAAATTCCCAATGAGTTTGATGTGTCACATGACCCTCTTCCTATTGAAAAAACAAAAGTTGGATCCAAGATGGCCGACTTCCAAATGGCCACCATGGTCACCACCCATCTTGAAAAGTTTGCCCCCTCACATATTAACGTCCTGTTTGTGGCACATTAGTATATCACCAACCATTCCCATTTTATTAAGGTGTATCCATATAAATGGCCACCCTGTATAATATCTGTACAATACAAAATATACAATATAAGAAAAATGTAGGAAATATAAGGAAAACCTAGCTACAATATAGAAAATATAGAATGTATGGACATTTTGTGTGGGAATGAAGTTAAATAGCAATAGAAATATCCAAGGGGTGTGCACACGAACTGCGATATGCAATTATTAAATTTATCATTTAGTGCTGAAACGTATTCGTCAAGCGATTATGTTAAAACAATGTTTGGTGATATTTATTTAGCACCTCAAAAGTTACTTAAAAATAAATACTTACATTATTGATGCACACATTCAGAAATTTAAGGGGTGTTTATGTTACCTCTACTAAATTGCAGCCTTTTGCAAATAAATAATTGCTCAGGTCCATATCGAAATAAAGCACTTGTTTTATCCACCCACGGTGTCTGGTTGGAAAGGTGGTTGTTTGGATGGCATCTTCACCCGGATTCCTGATAGATCCCTCAACTGCTGGTGGTGATGTCATCCAAGCTGTGATGGAGCATGTGATTGATTCATTCACATTCCATACAAACGTAAATTATTCTTATGATTGTGTACAGTTTCTTTGCGACACTGACAATTGTTAAAAGTGCTATACAAATAAAATTTAATTGAATTGCCACCGATTTATGGATTCATCTTCACCTCAGTCAGAGATTCCTGTTTCAGCTTTTGTTTAAGATTCTTGAGCCACAAAGAAGATGGAAATTATGATCCAATTTCCCGAACGGAGGATGAGAATGTCCCTCACAGCCGTCCGTTAGGGGTGTAAAAATGGTAAATGTTTGGTACTGTGTTTTTGAGATTGGCACTATTAATGTCCCGACCACAATGAACGCAGGATCTCAGTGATGAGTGAGAGCATCATGAAGTTGTGTAAGGTAGTATCTGTGTCCTCCTGAGGTGGAATATACATTTTAAAGAGGGGCATTTAATGGTCAGAAGCTCTGGGTTTAATGTGTTGAAGAAAGGTGAGAGCTGCAATGCCTGCCCTGTCGCACCAGGTGCAGGTTACTAGCATACACACACTGCCTTCCACTGTCTCCTTGAGCCGAGTCCATGTGGTAAACAGAGAAGCACTTGGGGGCCTGGGTGGGGCGCTCCGACACCGCTGGGCGCAGCGTTGTTGAGTCCTGAAGGTATTCCTGGCCCAGAGATCCTCATGCTTATTCTTCAGAGAAATGACTTTTCCTGTCTGGATGCTAGACAGTGACATGCGGAACTCGCTGGATCTCACACCGTCTCCGCTGCTGACTTGTTTTGCCCGGGGCCACTGCTTTGGGTTGAGCGTTTTCCCTAGCGTTTCACTCGGCCGGCTCTGATCAGATGTTAAACATGCTCATGGATTGAGGAGGAGTAGACCACTAGAAGTAAGAGTATTTGTTGTACATGTGGTGGAGCTGAAGTTAGGAAAAAGTGCAGAAAATAAGCAAAAGCAAAGAAAATGTGGTCGAGTAGCCCTCACCCACCCCACGTCTCAGAAATATTATACAGTGTTTTAGGCCAAGCCTCTTCTTCTGTGAATATATTAACAAGTGATCGTGTCCTGTATGCCATAAGCCTCATCTCTTGCCTTAGCTGAGCTAAATCAAAATAATTGTAGCTAATTTATTTGTTTATTAGAAATTGATATTTATTTTATTAATATTGATGCCTACATATTTGTAATCTGTAGAATACAGTCTCCTAAAAAAAAAAAAAAAAAAAGGTAGTCACTCTGAGGGCTAGTTCTAAGCTCTGCGATGCTGTCCGAGATGTTTGTGGTAGATTGGATAAAGAGTCTTTTTAGGTGTGTTTCAGATTAAGATCCATGACCAGCACCTCTCCTTAACCACATTTTGCCATTCCAGGTTTGGACACCATGCTAACCACGTCCATGCATGCTGCACTAAACAAGGTGAGTTACCCCTGCCCCACTCATCCTGACATGTCTGAATCTCTTCAGTGTAATGTAATGTAAATGTGTCGCGCACCATCAGAAGACATGAATGAACAAATATAAACACAAACTGCTTCGGGCTTTTTATAAAAATAATCATCTGGCTTTTTTGCTGTTTGTGTCCAGCATTGAATAATTATTTCATCCATTATTTGACCACAGCTGGAAATAATAGTTGGAATGTGATTGTGGATTTATGACTGAACCTGCAGCTCGTACTTTCACTTTACAAAAGGTGCAGACATTCTCCCCGAGAAAGTCATCGCCTCTTGCAATAATGCAGATCAAACATACTACACCAGACCATAAATAAAAAGGAATATTTAAGCATATACGCAAAATGTATTTCAATTAAATATTACAGACTAAAACAAGGAAAGTAGACGTGCTGAGCTTAAGTTCATTGTGATGCGGACAAAAGGTTCAGGAAGGAAACAGGTTTCGTTATTTTACAAACTCTGACTATATTCAGTAAATGTATGAATTACACTCAAAGTATCAAATCCAACTATGAAGTCTGATTTAATTGATACTATTAAACATTTGACTTGTTTCTATTTATGTTTATGGTGAAATATTTTTTTTATTTTATGTTAATTTATTTTAAACCCCTCAATTCTGCTAATTCCCCCATCAGTGGAACTGGTTTGATAACTTCACACCTATTGTGAATGAAAGGTGAGAAGAGGGATTACAGTAACTGGGGGTCTGCGGGTGTTCACCTCGGAGCGCATGGTCACGCTGTATTCAGTGAGAAGACTAAAACAAAAACAAAACAATGTTTGCTTCAGCATTGGAGACAATATTGTTTTGGGCTAACTTTATTAAAGATTATACACTTTTGTATTCACATTTAGTGCATCTCATTTCATTATTATAAACATCATTTATGAATTGCACTCGAACGGGCGGTAGAGCTCTGATTAGACTACGTACA
The DNA here is from genome assembly GCA_011419295.1 of Clarias macrocephalus. Lineage (NCBI taxonomy): Eukaryota > Metazoa > Chordata > Actinopteri > Siluriformes > Clariidae > Clarias > Clarias macrocephalus. Next base: position 10,676 of record JAAGKR010012161.1, read on the forward strand.
GTAGGAAATAGGCTCAACATCTCGGGGCCCAAGCCTCATTTAAATAAAAAATGTTAACAAATATAGTAAGTAAACAACAATAGCACAAGTTTAGAAAAAAAAAATTAGACTCTAAATAGATGCCGAATTATTTTTAAGGTGTGCCAGCTGGCACTGTTCTTATATTGCTCTTTGTCAGGGTAAATCGTACAGTGACAACCCCGTAAAATTCCATGTACTGTAAATAAACTGTACATCTGTATGAATAAACCGAGATGCCCCCGTGAAAATGGTGAATTCAGGGAAAAGCTCCTCCGCGAGAGGTTTTGTCCGGACCACTGAGCTTCTACAGATTCTAAAATTGACATTGTTACTGTTTTTAATACCTGCAGTGGACGAGTCTGAGAATTTATTTACCATAAGCTTTGTTGTATTGTTTTTAATCACTTTACACAACCTATGATTTCACCGCTGCTATTTTACAAATGGAATATTTTTTTTATGTTACACACTAAAACTGCTGGGTTAAATGTTAAAGTGCTGGTTATTTTATCTATTTATTATTATTTAGTTGATTGCCTGTTAGAAATATCCCAAATGAAATTAATCCTCTGTTTTAACCACTGCAGAGAGACAGTTAATCAGTTAGTTAATCCTTTTCTCGAAATGTGCGTTCTTAATGGCCAGATCTGTATATGACACAACCTGTGCATGCCGAACAGGAAGCAAGAAGTTCTGGTTGATTTTCATTTTACTTGCCTATATCCAAATATATTTTGATAATAATGATAACATAAAAAGCAAGTTAATGGGGCATCACAGCAACTGGTGAGGTACAATGCTGCTGTGAAGTTCACACTCTGGATTTATAGATCTATTGGAGATCATTTATGGTGCCACTCCTTTGGTATTTATGTACCCTTGTTGTCTCAGTTTAGTTATTTCCTAATTCTGCCCATAACTTAGTTCTCCATTATCGCATTAAAGTTACCAGGCAGGGAGAGAAGGATCTGACGCAAGCTTATTCGGAGGTGCTGATGCTTTTGCAGTAGAACTGAATGTGCTTGTTGGAGAGACATGGTTGTCCTCTTTTATAAACATGAACTTTCAGGCAGCCACATTTTGCTAGCATTACTTTAACAGACACTAATGTGATTGGATTTAAACTTGCAAGAAGAACTTATGATTTTCTGTTATCTTTTTCCCCTTCCTGTCTTAATCTCTCTCTAACAGGAGAATTTCTTCCCTGAGCCTGTTTTACCAGACTCTTTAGACAGAACCATGTTATTTGGGGAAAGCACTGGGTGTGTGGACATCACACAAAGCCATACAATTGCAATTGACATGGAGGAGCCCTTTAATCCAGAATGTACCTTGAACACATTCAGTGAGCCACCCAAGCTCGTCAGTCAGAATAGTATGCCCAATAAAACCCCTGGCAGCGTGGGGAAAGATCAGATGCTTTCAGAGTTCAATGACTTTCTTGCTAGTTTATCAAAAACAAGTGCCCAAAATGCTACAGCTTCATTTCCACAGAAAAACAGTGATGCGTTCCCTTTGGAAACTACAAGCAATGCAGAAATAGACAAGGAGAATGTTCTGCCAGCTTATGGACAAAACAGAACTGAGCACTTTCAGAGGACCATCTCAGCGACCCCAGTGACTGACTGTGATGATATGGAAATAACCCAGTCACAAACCGTTGTTCTTGAGACTAAGTATGGGGAAGAACCTTTTTCCAAATCCAGTAGAAGCTCATCATTGGCATCTTTCAATACTGGCTCTGCTGACAAAATAATGAGTACAACACAGACAGGTACTCCAGGTGCCCTTTCAGCCAGCAAGAGAAATGTGACCCTGGTAACACACAATCAGAGTGACTTCATGGACTTGACATGTCAAGGCTTGACTTCTAATGTATATTCTTCTGTATTAAAAGGAGGCAGGAGTATGGTCATAGACTCGAAATCTATTCCAACAAGTATAATAATGTCAAAACCACAGACATCTTTCATGCCACTGCCATCAGTCAATACAGAAGTGAAACGGCCTCATCAGCTTTCAGTCTCTCACATGGTTGATGATATGGAAATGACAGAATGTCACACGGTGGGTTTTAATCTGGAAAAGACTCGTTATACAGAAGGTGATATGGAAATGACGGAATGTCACACGGTGGGTTATGACCTGGAAAAGACAGAAGGTGATATGGAAATGACAGAATGTCACACGGTGGGTTATGACCTGGAAAAGACAGAAGGTGATATGGAAATGACAGAATGCCATTCAGTGGGTTATGACCTGGAAAAGACACATCATATTGTAGGAGCTATGGAAATGACAGAATGTCAGTCAGTGGGTGATGATATGGAAATGACAGAATGTCAGACCATGGGTTATAACCTGGAAAAGACACGTAATGCACTAGGTGAGGACATGGAAATGACCAAATGTCAGACAGTTGTCCTTGATCCCAAAGTCTATCATGACTACAAACCAAATAAACACTTATCGCATGTGTCAACACCTTTTGGAGCTAATGGTATGGCCCATGAACACACTGGGCCCATGGAATTGAATCGATATTCGTGTTCTAAGAGAACGAAGACTGAGAGCTGTGAGGTATCTACAACACGAACGTTTCTGCTCCAGGATCTGCCCGACATGCAGGAGGGCGGTACTTCAGACAAGCCTGGTATAAATGATGATCTGGAACTGACAGAATGCAGGACTATTACCATTGACACAAAGACCCCCTGGGTAGAGAGTCCTGCTAATCAGGAACAGGATGCACCAGGTGCATCTTCTAGATTACCCATAGACGAATTGAAGAGGTCTGAGGCGATTCGTGGTTCACCGTCGGTTAACTGCAAATCTTTCGTTTCAGTATCGGATTTGGTTGATAATTATGAAGAGAAGCAAAATGTGGCAGGGTCTGCTGTGATTGGCATAGACTCGACCAAAAATCAGCGGGTTGACACAAATTTGTCATTTCATTCTCTCTTCAAAAATGTAGAATCCTCTGAAGACTGCAATATGGAAATGACCAGAGCCTTCACTGTGCCCTTAGTGGAACAGCCCTGTGTTACAAGTGATCAAGGAATGGCCAGAGAAGTTGTAGAGACCACACCTGTAACTACTGACCAAATGTTGATGAAGGAAAAGGACCAGCCAGTGGCAATAACCAGCAAAACTGTGTCTTCTGCCAAAAAAGGTGCACATGAGTCTGACACCGCCACTTTGGGAAAGGAAAATTTGAGCTCTGGTAAACTGAGACGAATGAGTCTAGCCGATCTACAAGTGAAGCTTCAAAATATTTCACAGTATATGAAGGAGCCAGATAGACAGTTGGCTGGGAGTATTACAGCACCTTTAGTTAGCTTCACAGATGTGTCTCCAGTTAAACAACACCCTGAAAGACCGAGTTCCTCAGAGGCTTCCAAGGAAATGCAGTTGCTTGAAAACAAAATTAACTTGTCTCATAAAGAAGGATACACCCCATTCAGCCTCAAGAATTCTCTCCTGGCAAGACTCTCAGTAGGTGGTGGTGTCGCACCAAAGTTTCCTTCACGAGGAAGATCAGTAAGTCCAACTCAAACAGAGCCCCAAAGCCCTACTGGCGTTCAGGGTCTTCACCTACAGACGTGTTTCAGTGCTGATGTACAGAAAGATGGCTATGAAAATGACCTTGTGAATGAAGTACTTCCTGAAGAAGATTTCTCAGGTTCTTTGGTCAGCTATCGGAGCGAAAACAAAGAACCAGAAGTCACTACAGGGGATGGTTTGAATGTGGATGCTGTTGAGTTCAATCACACAGAGTCTGTCGGGAATCAAAACCTATCTGTGAACATGCCACCTGAAGCACAAGATACAGCCATGAAAGACACCAGCAGCACCTTGGTGAGCCCATATGTGCTTTATTAAACTTCTCATGCATATAATTCTTTAATTTATATCTTTTTTTAATTTATTATACATTTATTTGGTTATTTGTTGCTTCTTCCTGCCATGCTGGCTGTGTGCAGTGGGAGAGCAATTATGCTCCTCAGAATACTCATGTGGTGAAGGTGATGGATGACACCAGTTCCAACAGCAGTTACAACACCATGAAATGTGAAGGAATGTCTGAATTAAGTAAGTTAAAACTCAAGAGTCATTAACTGGGACTTTAAATATCACTGTAGCTTTTGTTTCCAGGTTTCTGTAAACATTTATAACTACAGTCCATCTTGATTTTTTTTGTTTGTTTCAATTCTGATGATTACGGCTTAAAAAATCCAATCTCTCAAAATGTTAGAATATTTCTTAGGATTATGTTTATCTATGCACTCAATACTTGGTCAGAGCACAAATAGCACAAATTAATGCATCAGTGCGTGATGGTATGGAGGCAATCAGTCTGTGGCACTGCTGAGACGTTACTGAAGACCAGGTTGCTTTGATAGCAGCCTTCATCTCGTTTGTATTGTTGGGTCGGATGTTTCTTATCTCCCCCTTGACAATAGGTCAGAGATTTTCTATAGGGTTTTGGTCAGGTGAGTTGTCTGGCCAGTCAGTCACAGTAATATCACGGTCAGTAAACCAGTTAGCCGTAGTGTTGGCACTGTGTGCAGGTGCTGAGTCCTGCTGAAAAACGAAATCAGCATCTCCATAAAGCCTGTCGACAGACAGAAGCATTAAGTGATCTAAAACCTCCTGTTTTGACTTTAGACCTGATATGACATCTGCTCGTGGTCCACTGTGTTTTGTCACTCCAAATCACCACCAACTGTGGAAACATCACACTGGACCTGAGCCTCTCCTCTCTTCCTCCTGACGCTGAGACTCTGATTTCCAAATAAAATGCTAAATTTACTTTCATCTGGAAAGAGGACTTTGGCCCACTTAGCAACGATCCAGTACTTTTTCTTCTTAGCCCAGGTAAAACATGTATCTGATGCTTGATACTGGGAATGCAGCAGTTGTGGCTCATGTCATGTGGCTCTTGATCCACTGACTCCAGCCTCACTTCATTCCTTATGAAGCTCTCCCAAGGGCTTGAGTCAGCATTGATTGACAATTTTCTGAAGGCTCATTCCTATTGCTTGTGCACTTCACCTAAAATAAGCCAAAGAAGGTATTGGATCAAAGTGTTTCCATGGAAAGTTGACTTGAAGGAGATCATCCTCTGGAGAACTGTTGAGTCAGCAGTCTCCTGCAGGCGTGTACTGAACTAGACCAAGTGGTCCACAAAATATATCTATTACAGTGGAACCTTGGATTACGAGCATAATTCGTTCCAGAAGTGGGCTCGTGTTCCAAAAGACTCGTAAACCAAATCATCATTTTCCCATAAGAAATAATGAAAACTAAAATTATTCGTTCCACAGCCCCAAAAATTTAATACATAAAAATAATTAATACAATCTATAAAATGAAAATAAAACAAATCTGCACTTTACCTTTAAAAAAAGTACAAATAAATCCAGACAGATAAGTGTTTTTGTTGGTGCGCGCAGGCGCCGTGTGTGTGTATGTGTGTGTGTGTGTGTGTGTGTGTGTATGTGTGTGTGTATATAGTCAAGTCAAGTCAATTTTATTTATATAGCGCTTTTAACAATTGACATTGTCGCAAAGCAGCTTTACACAATAAAAAGAAGTAAGTCTGTATGCAATGTGTATGAATCAAAATGATAAGATTGTCCCTGATGAGCAAGCCGAGGGCGACGGTGGCAAGGAAAAACTCCCTGGGATGGTAATAGGAAGAAACCTTGAGAGGAACCAGACTCAACAGGGAACCCATCCTCATCTGGGTGATAACGGATAGCAGGGATTGATCAACTTAATAATGTGTACTGGAAGTTCAGTGTAACAGGAGATGTGTTAAAATTAAAAGGAGTCCAGTTTGTTCCTGGAGGCTCAGGTAGACTGTAGGAGATTCCAGTCCTGAGCTATCGAACAATTGAAGTCACAGGTCCCCAGAGCATCAATCGATGATAGGACAGTCTTAATGTTAAATAACATTTCTTAATGGAGCCACCATACAAATATGTGTGTATATGTGTGTATATGTGTGTATATGTGTGTATATGTGTGTATATGTGTGTATATGTGTGTATGTGTGTATGTGTGTGTGTGTATATGTGTGTATATGTGTGTATATGTGTGTATATGTGTGTATATGTGTGTATGTGTGTGTGTGTGTATATATGTGTGTGTGTGTGTATATATGTGTGTGTGTGTGTATATATGTGTGTGTGTGTGTGTATATATGTGTGTGTGTGTGTATATATGTGTGTGTGTGTGTGTGTGTATATATGTGTGTGTGTGTGTGTGTATATATGTGTGTGTGTGTGTGTGTATATATGTGTGTGTGTGTGTGTATATATATGTGTGTGTATATATATGTGTGTGTGTGTGTGTATATATGTGTGTGTGTGTGTGTATATATGTGTGTGTGTGTGTATATATGTGTGTGTGTGTGTGTGTGTATATATGTGTGTGTGTGTGTGTGTATATATGTGTGTGTGTGTGTGTGTATATATGTGTGTGTGTGTGTG